>JALIZH010032992.1:4867500-5067500 GCA_030522465.1 Rhipicephalus appendiculatus
GCGGCTCAGCTTGGATGACCATGAGGAGAGAGAGAGAGAGAATGTGTGTGTGTGTGTGTGTGTGTGTGTGTGTGTGTGTGTGTGTGTGTGTGTGTGTGTGTGTGTGTGTGTGTGTGTGTGTGTGTGTGTGTGTGTGTGTGTGTGTGTGTGTTTGTGTGTGTGCGTGTGCGTGTGTGTGTTGGTGCGTGCGTGCGTGCGTGCATATGAAACCCGAACTACCTATCGCGCACATCAGAACTTGCTTCCGGCTTCTACGCCTCACTTATTCAGAACCGCACAATGTTCAGACAGCCATACAGTTCTTATAGTGCAGTTTATCAAAGAGAAAGGAAACAAAACTACCCCGGTACTCCGCTATACAGTAGAACACCTCTATAACGAAGTGATCTGTATAACGAATGGTACCTTGTCCCTTGCGTCCCTGTCATATTGCGTGTGTTACGGTTCGCGACCCTCTACAACGAAGTTACCTGTACAACAAAGTGTTTCGAAGCTGCGGAACACATCGTTGTAATGTAATGCAATATTAAGATGCTATTCGCGGAGGTGTGCGCGCGTTATTCGGCCCATACGTGAAACATACATGACTGCAAATGTCCAAGATCGTATTTGGTACATTCGATGAAGCACGGTCGCAGGCCCGTGTGGTCGCAGTGCATGCACCTTCTAGCGCTGCTCTGCGGCAGCGACTGCTCAAGGTAACAACGCGCGCGGACATCGGCTACCGGTGCGCGCACGAAATGACGTGACTCGAGGACGGCGGCCGCCGATACAAGCCCAGACAGCCGTCGACGCACGCCCCGACGTGCCCGCGTGTGTCATCCGCCCGATCAATTTGGCCGATTGGCCGTGCCGCCGAAGAGCGGCAGGCTCTTATATTACCCGCTCCCTCCCACCGCCTGTCAGAAGCGAGAAAAGGATGGTGTAGTACATACAGATGGTGGAGCGCCTTGCACATTCGGTATACGTCCAGTATGATCGTACAGAGGCGTCACCGATTTGGGCATATCCAGTCGCGTTACACGCTAATTAGGTAGGCCGACATATATCGCTGACAGGAAAGTGCGAAAAGCTATCTTCGTCAGCCGATAAATAAATCAGCCGATTTCTGCCACCGATATTTCACTAAGTTCTGTCACTAGAATTTCCGTGAAAAGTGCACGTAAGTATAATGGCGCAAATGCTTCCAGTTACACCATTCAGTGGAGCCTGCGTGAGTGCGTGCGTGAGCGATAAAGTGTGAGCAGCATAGCAGCCATGAGAGGTACCTACATCCTGCATGTCGAGTCTGCGACATTGCGGCGTTTGGGAAAACAAATCTCTGCTTACAATCCACGCACAACTTCAGATGAAGGTATGCAGAAGTGTACAAGTACATCCCAACTGCTCTTGTCCTGTGTTCTCGGTTGGTCACTACACAGACAAATATGCACTTTTGAACGACCTATGCTAAACAGAAGCAGGCGTGATGCCTCAGTGAAGCTAAGCCGGATGCTGTCAAGTTTTATTATCGCGCTATTTACGATCACTGAAAGTCATATATCCCTGGAAAGTGAACAATGGAGAATACGACTTTTGCCGTTAGGTGTTTAAGCGGACAGCCAGAACATAACATCGTCAAAAAAACTCCGAAGCCAGCTTTCCCGCAGTGCAGGAGTTCCTTCCGCTACAGTCACCGAAAAGGAGTTCTTGACGAACTCCCGCGCGCGGGAGGCTCCCCGACGCGCTGTGCTCGGAGGCAGCTTTGCAGCGGCTGTGCCAGTTGTCACGTGATCTTAGAGGGCGGTGGCGAGCTTTGGGCTGGGCGGAGTCCTGAGCGCCGCGACGTCGCTACAAGCGCCTCAGTATGTCGACGGCGCCTACCCTTGTTTCCAAACATGGAATAGGTCTATACTGGCGTCAGACGGTGCATTGCTGATCGCGTTTACGCTCAATGCCGATCATACTGCTCAACAGTGATTGGCTCCCTTCTGCAGTTTGCGTAAAGAAGCCAATCACGATCAAGAAATTCGATTCGGATCAGGCCCGATAGCGATCAAAAGTGACTGTTTGACACCGGTGTTATAGGAGTCCAGTTTCGCGCAGCAACATCCGCTCTTCGCCAACGCGATTCGAGAATGGTGTGGGTCGACGGACTGCGGAGATGGCGCAGGTGCTTCAAGAAGAGCCAGTGACCTACAGAAGTTAACACCGGCAGCCGCGGGGGTCGGCGTTGAGTGAGTGAACTGAAGAAGGGAGATTTCGCGGCCAGCTGCAAGGCGCGAGCCAGTTGCATGCAGCTGCCGCTGTTTACTCAGATCCGCGCTGCGAAGAAAAAGTGAGGCGCCGCTCGAGATCGCACACCTGTCCGGCCGGCCGGCGCCCGCCGCACACATTGTTTCACTCTGTCGCCGGCGCCGAAAGAAGCGCTTGCGCGGGCCGCCAGCACGCCTGTGTTTTCTGCTGTGCATTGTGATCTTTTACGTGGAAATTGGATTTACGGCGTATTCAGAGTTCACGCGAACAGTTAAGCGTCTTCGCTTAGAGTGTACAAGGCGCAAGGCGCCTGGCTTTACGCGTATATACGAAGCCTCTCATTAAAGAAAAAAAAAGATAAGAAAGAAGGAAAAGAAAGAACATTCACATGCAGTAAGATAGCAGCATGTAAAGTCGCCTGCTTTGTTCCTTTCTGTCCTGTCCGAAAAATAATCAATTAATTATGTATACGTTACAGCATGCATAGTAACACGCATACGCACTCGAGGAGACGAAACAGTATAGAATACACATTTGTACTTTTTTTTAACAACGGACGCAAGCACACGGCCACTGCGCAGTACACCCGTGAGCGTATATACATAATAACAGCAGCACATTTACGAAGAGCTGTTACGATGTGTGTAATGTACGAGTGTATACGTGTCTGACAATAGCAGCAGACAAGCAGATACAGATCGAAAAGGGAGGTTTCCATTCTCAGAATTTTCAGGACTTATTCGGATAGGAGGAAACGTGCTCTGGAATACTGCCACCGACAAAACACCTCGAGGACGCTTAAGCTTGATTGGCCTTCAAGAGCAGAATGCGACAGCGTAATCTGTTCGCATCACCTTCTCACTCGCTTGCCCCGATTCGCTTTTTGGTGGACACCTCAACCGTGCCGCGCGGAAAACAACGTCTGTGGGCGTAACATCGGCCGTTTTGCGAAGTGCCCAGTACGCCATAATTCAGCATTTCGTGAAGGAGCGAAGCCACAACACGCGTCCCCAAAGCAATACTCGCACCTGCGCAGCTGCGTACTTTGTTAGTGCAGCGGCTGATGATGATCAGTTACGCCTTAGCGCTTTGTAATGTCATCATCAGCATCAGCCCGACTACGCCCACTGCAGGACGAAGCGTTATACCTGTAATGTGTAATGTGTGGGCCTTCAAACCACCCACTCGTTGCGCAAGTCCCACGGTGTGACGACTGGTACGATTCTACGCTTCTGCCACGACTTATTACACAACCGCAACTCTGCAGTCCACCGCAGATTGCGAGATCGCGCGCTATCGAGTGACCCGTCGAAAAAAAAAAATCGATATTACATCCAGCGTTCAGGGTGAGGTGATACAAGTGTACGTGTCACTTACGGGAGACACCTCGTACGCGTCATGATCGATCGTTTGATCGATGGTTTTGTGTACGTGAACCAACGTCACAGCGGGCCATGATAGAAAACGTATAAGGATGGCTTCGCAATTAATGGTGAACATATGAGATTTTTAGATCGACTACCACGCATGTCACACGCTCGATGCACGCGATCGAAACGGGAGCCAAATGTGCAGCTATATAGGCGGTCGCACGATTCAGAACGAAGGAGAGATCTGCGATCTGTACACACACCGAACATATCACACATATGAAGAACAGGATATAACTTCTACCTGAATGCCGCCATGCTCGGGAAATTTTAGACATTTACATGCGACGATAAAACGAAACATCGCACTGCGCCTCTGATTTGTATCATGCAGTGCGTGGGGTATCCTTGCTATTTGCCCGCCCACTCTAAGAAAGAAAAAAAAAACTCTTTTGACTCTTCTTTCGCGAGTCCTGCAGGACTCGCAAAAGAAGAGTCAAAAGAGTGTCACGTACATGACTCTCTTTAAAGAGACACGTGAACATATCATCGGAGATGATTACACTCTCCTAGGAGAGTCGTCGGACCCAGAAGAGAGTTAACCTGCCTCCTTAACGAAAGTCAAATACGTGGCGTGTCTATAGACTCACCGAAAAAAGTAAAAAGTAACACATACTGATTCTTTTTTTCTTATAGAATGCACAACTGAAACCCATGCATGCGTATACACCTATATACGGCGACCACGCGCGCGCAAGCGTGAAAAGAAAGATATACGGTCGACGCTCGAGCGCAGTATGAAAACAGCGCAGCGTGTTTACAACCTGCCGGCCGATATTCGAGCCGCAGTTTCCTATTCGAAGAGGTACACCTAGAAATAACCCAGCAAAACGGCCTCGATCGTTCTCGGTGCCGCTTATACTGCGCACGAACTGCACGCGGGGGGACTGGATCGTGCTCTGAGCGGCGTCGCGTGAGTTCCCGCCGTTGGAGAAAAAAAGAAAAGAAAAGAAAAGAAAGGAAAAAGATATATACGACACGAGAAGAGTCCCGTTACAGAGTCGCGTGTTGACACACGGTGCAGCCGGTCGTGTGTGCGGCGCGCGATCCCTTCGGACGCGGAAGCGAGCGACCTTCCAGGTATAGGACGGCCTTCTGAGCGCGAGGGCGGCCGAGGAGGTTGAGGAAAGAGGGAGGTTAGGTTTCTCTCCGTCAAGATAGCAAGAAAACAAAGGTAGAGACATCGATCTTTGTGCGAACGCGTGCACGACGTGTCCCTGACGAACGCGTTGCGCTTACGCAATGCTTCTTCCCGAGCTTTCTTTTCCACAATGCGCGGGGCGCCCGCGCGTGCACGAACGAACGGTTTGCCCCCCTCCCACCACTTTCCACCGCATTTTCACGAAGACCGCTGCGTTCCACTTTCTTCACTGTTACGCGGTCAGTTTTCTTCTTATTATTATTGACGAGAAAAGCGGACACAGAGCATACATCGTACCCTTGACACGCTATACGCCGTTACGCACGTTCGTTCAAATCTTCTTTCTCTTTGTTCCGGCACGCATGTGTTTTCCGTGGTGCATTGTGTTCGTTTACGTGGAAATTACATGTAAAACGTATTCTTGGTTTACTCCCCTAATCCCTTCCTCCAGTGGCCCTGAGCAAGCATGTGTTCCCTTATCCGCTGCAGAGAATAGCGTCACTGTTGGTTGCCCAAACAAACACTGCCCCCCATGATATACCGTTGGTGATGTGTGTATAATGCTAATTACTGCAGTCACTGAAGCTCGTGAAATCGCGAGAGAGAGAGCTGGCACATACATCTGTGCAACTGAACTGGCACAGCGAGACTGCGTACCATTCGGTGACGTCATTTTATCGAGTCTTGTACGCTCAGATGCCTGCACACCACGAAGCAAGTGCAACGTCAGTCCATCGCTGTGGCGCGCAGTGCCTCCCGTCCAGCAATCGTGCCTCAGCATCTCTCCGCTTTCCATGCTTTTGCGAGAAAGCGCTTAACCAAATAGCCGCGAACCATTTCACGTACATAAGCTGCCAGCACAACTTCACGATATGATAAGCCCTTTTTGACCCACACATTGAAAGCACTTGTTGACTCATCCTGCAATGACATTACAGTACGAGAACAGATTCATCGTCCGCCGCGGTGGTGTAGAGATTACGGTGCTCGGCTGCTGGCCCGAAGGTCGCGGGTTCGATCCCGGCCGCGGCGGTCGCATTTCTATGGAGGCGAAATGATAGAGGCCCGTGTACTGCGCGATGTCAGCGCACGTTAAAGAACGCCAGAAGATCAAAATTCCCGGAGCCCTCCACAACGGCGCCCCTCATAATCATATCGTGGTATTGGGACGTTAAACCCCAGATATTACTGAGAGAACATTCATCTTTCAGGTTACACAATATACTAATCTCAGCCGTCTGTCATATGGTACCCGAGCGCCATCTCGTCTATAATCGCGTTCACCCGAAGTATATCATGCTATATACAACCTTGTCGCCTCGCAAACATATATGGTTTTCATTAAAGCGTATATGCCTCGTTCCTTCCATCCCTCACTCCGTCTTTCTCTCTCGAGCCCAGAAAGCAAATAACCTATGTCCGTCCGCATTTGCAAGCGATGAATTCGCAAAGGAACGCGTGCGCCGGACAGCGAAAAGAAACAACATGCGTTACGTGAGAGTGAAAACGAGCGTCGCCGTCAGCGCGTACAAGAAGGAGGTTACGAGAAGAAAATAGGCCCACTGGTGTCCCGCTCGCCCTAATAGCGGCTCGCGGAATACTCGGTCAGGGACGCGCGCGCACCACAATCGTCCGGCCCCACCACGGGGAAATCGAGCCAAGCAACTTCCCCGGACGCGCGCGTGCCTGCACGGCTGGCTGCCTGGGTTATGCATTGCGGAAAGGGGAAAAAAAAAGGAAACGTTCCGAGCCAAGGCTTCGGCCGATCGTCACTTTTCCGCCTCCCAACCGCACTCGAGAAGCATGCATGCGAGGCGGGCACGTGCCTTATAGCTGCGCAGCCGCTCGCGAAAGCGCGTGCGCAATCGATACCGCGCAACGATTAAAAAACGCGGGGGAAAACAAGCCCATGGACCTGCGCACCTCACCTCTTAAGCGAAAACAGGCTTCTTGGGAGTACGCATTCTGGAGGAACGTCGGTTCGATCTTATAACATAGACCGATTTACAGCGGCTGCACCAGATAAAAAGTTTAGATGACCTTAGCCTCAACTGCTGCTCTTTAGTACGCGCATATTTTCTCACCGGTGACGCATGTGCAGCCCTTCACGCGCACCACACAAAGTTGCGATAGGTCGGATGGCACGTGTTGTATCACTAGAGGCCCCTAAATAGTCTATACTGTATAACAATGTGCGCACGGGCTGTTCGCAGAACCAAGATACGAATTTAGCCGCCGCCGATATATATGCATAGGCGATGCGAATCTCGGACGTGCCGGTGAGGATTAACCCGAAGGATAAACCGCATCGGATGACCCTGAGGTGCGACATACCACAGCATATATACATAGCGAGGGCCGGCTGCAGGAAATGGATAACGAAGGATAAGGCGACCGTCTCTATTGAAATGAGAGAACGGCTCCCTGCGAGAGGCGGAAACCTTAACAAAGGCCCCTATAGCTCATCTATTGAAGCTTTCTTTGCGAAAGATTCGATCCATATCCGACAATAGACGTTATTCGGAAGTGAGGTGGAGGCATCGATCAAACCTACTCTTCGCGACAGCGCAGTGTGGAGGAATAATTGTAAGCAAATTGTTTTTGCAACGAAGAATGGCGCGGTAAGCGGATTTGGCATATCGGAGCAATCTGGTGGTTCAAAGAGGCGTCGTAGAGCGGAATGTTCCCGATTCATTTAGCACACTGGGTGAGCTTAGTCTTTCGGTATTACGGTAATTAATCTCGATATGTGCACTGTGCCTCGTATGCAAGCACATTGCACACACATCGTTTTATCTTCGTCACTCCGCCAAATGACGGACGGTGTCTCTACGCCCCTCTGTAGACCTGTCCATCTCGCATGCCCATACTTGTGCCTCGTACATGGACAGCAGCGGAACTAACTACGCACAACAACACACACACCACGAACACTGCGGCAGGGCCGGTACATCCATACAGTCGTGCAGTGTACAGGGCTCGTACAAAAATAACTCTTGCATGAGTATTATAGCATGAACCACGAGCGCGGCGCAATCGTCTAGCCGAGCTCGCACGGCCGAGAAACCATGGAGCGGCACAGGCTCGCGACCTCGGCGGGAAGAACGCGAGCGTGAGATAAACAGGCAAGTATATACGAGACAATGGGAGTGACAGACAGCGCGAGGCCAAGCTAGGTACACAGCTGCGCGAGCCATGCAGCGTATACGAAGTACAAAAAGACACCCACCAGTAATACACGCACGCACAACGAAACCTGCCTGAGCGTCGCATACATTCACACGGGCCCCGTAACACACACACACACACACACACACACACACACACACACACACACACACACACACACACACACACACACACACACACACACACACACACACACACACACACACACACACACACACACACACACACACACACACACACACACACACACACACACACACACACACACACACACACACACACACACGCACGCACACGCCGCGTAGCGAAACATCGCGAGGCCAAAACAAACAGTTCGCGTTTTCCTGGGAGTTCTTCCCGACATCGATACGCGCGCGATCGAAACGTTGTTTTCCTTTGCCCGTTCCGCAGTCCATGGCCACGCAGTTTTCTACGCAGTGCGCGCGCAGACAATGCGAGCGAAACCAAAACTCTGCTGCAGTTCGAAAGAAGAAAGCAACAACACGCGAAAGGCAAAGCGCACACGACGCGGAACAAAACAAACGCGTCGCGTGGCATGCGGCAGGCAGGCAGGCAGGCACGAGGTCACCCGACGCTGCAGCCGCCGTTCGGCGCTGCCGCGGCCGCCGCCGAAAACCGAAACCTCGCGTGCCCAAAGCCGCAAGCGGGTTCTTCGCTTTCACGCCTCCCTCCTCCACCGGCATCAACGAGCCTGCATGCTCCTGGGCCACGCTGTTTATCCCACCGCCGGCTCACTCCAGTTCAGAAGGACGATGTTGTGCGTCTTGATTTCGCGGCGGCGGCAGCGTCGTATACCCCCCCGCAACCTTCCTCGTCTTAGCCACGTCGCTTTCAGGCGGCGAACTGAAAGCGAGGCAGTCGGGGGGATCTTGGCGTATACAGCAGTAGGAAGGCAAACAAAGGAAAATAGAACAACAGCCAGCGGTTTGCCGTAGGCCCGTAAAGAGCCCCCGAAGACAACCGACGCCACCCTGACCGACGGTTCGGTTTCGCATCGGCGATTCCTGGCTCTTCTCTGAAATCGAGACGGAACAGAGGCCACGGCCATCTCTGTCCTGCCTTTCAATCATGCTATACCCCGTCACGCTACTCCGTCCTTTTATCCTTTTGGTTTCTTTTCGCGTGTGTTTACGCTGCAGACATTTATGCTGCCAGTGCGCCGGATCTCTATAGCTTCCGATAACCCACCTTGACTGTATAAGCTGAAATGCTTCATAGCAATCAATCAGTAAATCAACTAAATCATTCACAAATCAGTATTTGAATCTGCAAAGAAAACTCTGAACGATTATTTGCACGGAATAGACCTTGACGCGGAGCAAAAGCAAATGCTGGAAATCGAGAATAGCAGTGCAGGCCTTGAGTAAGTGTAGTCGTGCACGCAGAGTAAGTTTAGCGCCTTAAAAATCGAAAGCTCCACTCTCAAATAAAGAGTTTCAGGTGACAAAGACGTCGGTATAAGAGCACGGCAAGCGTTTAGAAAACCAATCACATTACACATGCTTGCGCATACACTTCCTCTCTCGTTTCAATCGGCGTACGCAGAAATTTACTGTAGAATAGTAGGGGCTTTTAGCTTGTACGTATACTTGTTTACGTTACCGTGTTACCGGTTACCGGATTGCGTTTACCGTTTTACCGGAACGCATGTTTTAGAAAAGTTTTAGCACACCATACGTAAACGTTTACGTACTTACGTAAACGTATACCTTTACGTTTGCGCAAACCACCAAATTGCGATGATAACTGCATTTAAACTATATTTAATTTAGATAAGATTGAATCACTACTGCGGAAAAATCATCGAAAAGGTTTTTTTAGCGTGTAAGGTATCCCAATGTACGCGAAGGAGTATAAAACGTATAAAATACCAGGTTACCGGACGATGGTGTCGACATCTTGTGACGATTTGTGCAACCAAAGTCATGTACAGGTTTGTTTTCGCCGTGTGTTTTTGAAGTAAGAAATGATTAAAAAGGCAACTCATTCGTAGTTATGCCACTGCAAGGCATTCACATCAGAAGTAGAATGCACGATGTTTCTGCAATACCAATTCTGTGCTTGCCTGGTTCATATTAGCCCCGCTAGATGGCGCCACCTATCCAGCATGTCGGGCATGTCAGGGGTTTTAGGCCTCTCACGTTTACTGCTTCGGCTTGCTAGGTCACTAGCTTCGGCAATCCTGCTGAAACAATTAAGGTGATCGCTCGCACTTCGGCTTATTTTGACTCGACATCGGCGGCTGGAGTCTCCTCAAAGCGGATATCGCGAGTAGCCACGAACGAAGGTGGATTTGTGAGCTGGGGCCGAAAACGTAAAGCCTATCCGGCGAGTAGTTTACGTTCCGTAAAAGTCTACGTTCCGTAAAGAAACGCGCATGCGCAGATTCCTTCCGGTATCCGGTAACACGGTAACGTAAAGATGTATACGTACAAGCTAAAAGCCCCTAGTAACTTAGTAACGCCAAGCTTTCGGCTAGATGGTTATGCATAATAGTAAGGAAACAGCACGACTTCTTCAGACGGGGACAAAACCAAGCGGAACGACACGGACAAGCGCTCTTTGGGCTATAGCGCTTGTCCACGTCGTTCTCTTTCAATTTGTTCCTGCCTGATGAAGCCGCGCTGAATCCTTACTATTGTTACTATAGAAGCAGCGGCTTTCACATCCGTATAAGGAAGACGCCGTTCACACAGTCGCATACTGTATACATAGTATTACATACACGTCAAATTGTTTCCCGTGAGAACACGCATTAACAACGCGTACCTGACTATCTAACGAGGAACCGTTGCTCTGAGGCGCGAAGTGTTATTCTATACGGCGAGGGATGGATACATGCGTCGCTCTTTCCAGAATCTTTGATGAGGGGAGGGAGGGGGGAGAGAAGTTGGCCAGAAATAACCTTTATTATACAAGTTGCGAAAGTCTAGCTAAATAAGAGGGCGACGCGCTTGGCAGAATGCCACGCGGATGGCGCGCGTGACGCAGTATATAACGACGACAGAGCTTCGCGCACTCGATCATTGCGACGTACGTAACAAGCGTACGATGTGAACGTTCACGTTGGTCAGCGACCTGAAGCGTGGAATATTCGTGAATGATCGAGTGAGCAAGTGAGTGAAATGAGGAAGAGGAAACGGCCTTGTAGCTCGAGGAAGAATTAACAAAAATGATGTCAGCAGGTCATTCGGCATAATGGTGATCAGATGCCGAAGGTGACGTGATTGGGCTTGCACATTGTTCTGATAATAATAATAATAATAATAATAATAATAATAATAATAATAATAATAATAATAATAATAATAATAATAATAATAATAATAATATCTGGGGTTCAACGTCCCAAAACCACGATATGATTATGAGGGACTCCGTATAGTGGAGGGCTCCCGAAATTTCGACCATCTGGTGTTCTTTAACGTGCACTGACATCGCACAGTACACGGGTCTCGTACCATTTCGCCTCCATCGAAATGCGACCGCCGCGGCCGGGATCGAACCCGCGACCTTTGGGTCAGCAGTCGAGCACCCTAACCGTTGCACATTGTTCTCCAATTACGTTACTGACGCTGTTAAGTCCTAAAGAGATCCGAGAACCACGGTTTCCTATACAGGCCATGGTGTCACCGTGGAACATTGCCTTCGCTCATTACCTCAGAGGCAAAATACAGTCTAGGTGGATGCGTTAGCTATAGACACACACAGACAATGGCTCTTCCATCTCCATATTATTGTCACTGTATTTAAACTCATCGCCGTGTAAACTGCAGCTTAAGATATAAAAGTTAAGCCCCTCTTGTATCACCTGAGGAGTTGAGTGTTTCTTGGCGTGCGTACGGGCTCGCAGAAAAAAAAAAAAGAAAAGAAAGAAAGAAACCACCGAGAAATAGCATCGCTAGTTCAGCGCAGACAAGAAAATAGAAAAAAAAAAAACGATGTCTATAGCTGAGAAAGAAGGCAACATTCCACTGCGTATCTGCGTTCCCCTTCTGTTGTTCTCTCCGTCTCCCTTTCTTACTTTCTGTCCTTTAACACGATGTTGTGCAGTTCTGAATTAGCGTAATCAGCTGAGGAAAAGAAAATGCCTTTTCCCGAGTCGCAATCGGAAGGACAAAGAAAACAAGGCTGTACAGCGGGCCACTCAAAAGGAAACTGAGAAGTGTCACGCAACACAGAGATATCGGCGCGGACGACAAGGACGCCGACAAGCGACGCGAAGATAACGAGACAAATGCATACGACGATGACCGCAGTTGTCTGCGACGACGAAGGCAGCAGCTTCCAAGATGGCGCGCGTCGACGTCTTTCGCGCATAGGTCACAGATCAAACCCTCGAGAAATTTCGTTTGCTCATTAAGGCGAAAAGCTCCCGTATCAAACGGGAAAAGTGGCCGTCGGCCTGATTGTCGTCTCCAACACGGATGCCACCAAAATCGTCATCATTATCGTCATACTAATCAAAGAGTATGATGATAACTACTAATTATGAAACTATTGATGAATCGAATATCGTCGTTTAATTAAACGTTTAATTCATCCACAGTTCAAGATAAAGTTCAATTCATCTGTACTTCAT
Source organism: Rhipicephalus appendiculatus (assembly GCA_030522465.1). Lineage (NCBI taxonomy): Eukaryota > Metazoa > Arthropoda > Arachnida > Ixodida > Ixodidae > Rhipicephalus > Rhipicephalus appendiculatus. The sequence continues at coordinate 4,880,099 of JALIZH010032992.1, forward strand.
CATCATCGAGATGATGCTGATTATGATGACTAAACAACTACTCTGAATTTCTTTCGCCTGCGAGTCGTCTTAAGAAAATGCTTAAGGGACCTCCCCAAGCTTTTCTTTCGCTCTGGCAACTTCGCCCAAGAGGATGTTACCGCTGATACCCCGGCGGTAACACGTACGGCAAACAAGCGAGGTAGTCCTGCGCGATATGTCGAAACAAAAGTAACGTCAACGCGGAAGTTCCCATCCGACGCGTAGCGCAGACGCCGTGCAAAGCAAAGAAGCACGGAAGACGCAAAGGTGGCGGCACTGCTGGTGTCCGCAAGAACTCGCGTTACTTCCCGCGGAGCACGCGTATTTCCCACACTGCACGCAGAGCGTATAAAGCATGCGCATATATACATATGCATATCGGCGCACATTTTCCCAGGCCCGTCGTGCACTGCAGTTTGTACACACTATACGGTGAGACTAATTGGCCGTGCATAAGTAGCATATACATCAGACAGTCCCCGTTTCCTCCACGCACTCCTGTCTCCGTCTGTGCACATATATACACCGCATCCCGTTCAATTACTAACAGTGCGGAAGAAGACGTTTACTCTTATGACTCAACCAGTCAAGAAGTATACAAACGCGTGCATCGCAACAGAATAGTGAAGGCGGTGAGACGTCCTATATGTGTAGTCGCTCGAATTTGGAAGCACGTTTACAGCACGAGCTTAATGCACGCGCGCAAGGGCTTCTTTAAGGAACACGTATAGGCTGTATACCAGCATATCGTTTGACACACGGCATTGATGACAACTACGAGTGTCAATGAATCCACGAGTAAAAGCGAAACTCCTAAAACGGACGCCGTTCTCGACGTGGTTGTCAGGCGACGAAGCTGTTTACGCGTATAGTCACCACGCCGCCCGATTATCTAAATTGACAAGATGGCGGCTGAAAAAAAAAAAAGAAAGAAAAACGCACCGGCGTGAGCTGTTTGTTTTTCGATAAGGATGGAGTTGCTGCGAATACACTACGCTCTCCGCGTACAGTGCACATCTTTTTTTTTCTTTTCGCGTGCTTCAGTCACAAGAATACCTGGCATTCTTTTTTTTTTTTTTGCGTCCTAACGAAGTTCCGTCTCCTATTTGAGACACAGAGAAAGCAGGCGTCTTTAGTAAGTTCGTTACTTGGCAATAACGCATCCATACTGCACGCAACATTGCGTATACGAACACAACTGGCTCCTTCCTTTCCAGGCGTTGCCGCGCAGCCACATTTAATTAAGCAGGAGGCGTGGGGCTCGGAAAAGGGGGGGGGGGGGGGAGGCTTCTTTCATTTCACGATTCTCAAACACGCGAGCCCCGTCGGGTACATATAGCGTAGCAACGGCGGCAGCAACTGCAGCGTCATACACGCGCGGCATACGGAAATCCGCTCACAGAAACAAACAACACGAGTGCTAGCTGCTGGTATATACATCGACTTCGAGATTTACGGCCCACCTTAGTTATTTGTCTCTCTCTCTCTCTCTCTCCTTTCTTCTTTTCTTTTTTCCCCCCTTTTCGACCTTTCGTTTTCAACCACGCATTTCCTTTCAATCGTGATCGCCGAGGGGTGCGAGGCCAGCAATAAGAGACGGAACGGAAAAGGAAGGCCGTAGGAAAATAACGAACATTAAATAACTACATGATGATTCCTGACGCCGCGCCACACGGCGCGGCAACACCGGCGGTATAACGACATGCAGATTATCGCGTAGTGCATGCGCAAACATTTGAAGATGACGAAAGGAAGTATGAAGGGGGGAATTTATTCAAAGAAATCAAAATATATCATTTCAGGAAGCTCATTATGAGAAAACGGATTTGGAAAGGAAGGTAGAGAGAGAAAAAAAAAGAAAACGCAAACAAGCACGCGCACGTTGTGAATGGCGCACGGCAGGCGCGCGAAAGGCGAGAGCGTATATACCTTCGCTCGGGAACGGGCTGCGCAGAGTGCACACGTGTATACAACGGCGCATATTTATTCGGCATCACGAAAGTAAGAAAAACGCTGCCACCCGCCACGTCAACACACCGGTTTTTTTTTTTTTTGGGCGACGCACGCTACGGTGTGGAAACACGATATAGCCCATAGCACTTGCTGTGACACGGCATGCCCGCAAGGCTATATGGCTGCCTGCGAGCTCGTAGAGCACAATTCCTATTTAACTGGACGCATAGTCAGTTCCAACGCGTAAATCGCGAACAAGTTCACTCAGTTAACACTCCCCTGCCTAGCCCGACCCCTGAAAAAAAAAAAAAAAGAAAAAGAAAAATTCGCGAGAACTCGCACCTGCGCCTTCGCCGAGCTGAAGGTCCCTAATCGAGTCTATAGAGCAGCACTATCGCGCCTCTACTGCATATACTGGAGTGAGTGAAGTTCGATACTATATGCAGCTGTATACATAAATCAGCAATTCCCTAAAGCTCCCTAATCAAGTCGGGGAAATAACACTCTCCCGGGGCCTCAACCGGACACTGTAGAGAAGCTTTGCAGTATGCATCTCTACATAACCACTGTTTCGCTAAAGCTCCCTAACCGAGTCGGCGGTACGGTATACGCCCCTATGCACCTCTGCTGGACCTTTCAGTAAAACTCGACAGTGCACAGCTGCACAGCTGCACAGCTGCACATAACCATGCGATTCGCTAAAGCTCCCTGAATCAATTGGTCGGATACAGCGATCACTCGTTGCGCATTGGCTGGACCTTACAGTGAAACTCGCCAGTATACAGGGGTTATGCAACCAGGGGTTTGCATACCCCTGTACTCCCTAATGGAATCTGTATAACAGCACTCTCCCTGGGCATCGGACACTGCAAAGAATTTCCGCTAGTGAATTTGTATACTGAACCAGGGCGTCACTAAAGCTTCCTTACTGACTCGGTGGAACAGCAGTGCCCAGCCTCTGCTGGACACTGCAGTGAAACTCGACAGCATACAGCTTACGCCTTGGCTGGACCATGCAGTGAAGCTCGACAGTATACAGGTGTATAAGTAACGAGGGCTTCGCTAAAGCTCCCTAATTGAGTCGGTAAGACCGAACTTTCCCTGCGCCTCTACTGGTCACCGTATAGTAAAGATCGACGGTTAAGGGCTAAGCAGCTGTAACCGCGGGCCTTCTTACGGCGTCTGCTGCAAGACGATGCAACGATTATGCCTCTCCCACCAACGAAGGCGGCCCGTATGAATCAGCTCCGCGAGCTCGACAGGTTGAGGCGCGCAGTGTAAGCAAACGTAAACAGTCGGGTCGCGTATAATCGCTTCAAGTCAGTGGGACGCCGCGGGTATACGCATATACGCGGTCGCCGTGCGCCGGCAGCATTAAGGGGTGGCATCAGCCACGCGCCGGGGAAAGACAAATAAATATTTAAAAAAGCCGCAATAAAGACAGGAACGAACTGTGTCACGGAGACGTCCCGCATGCACGCATCCATGACACGGCAGCTGCGACTGCCGGCTATGTGTGTCACGCGGCCGGTAAACAAAGACAGACGCGAGCACGGAAAGCCTTGGGAGGAGAAATTGGACGGAAGCATGCGAGAGGGTAGACTGTCGTCGTCTGAAGAAGGAATACGCAGAGGGAGAAGAGGGGGGAGGGGGGGGGGGGGGTCTCATATACATATGAGGCACTGCAGCGATGCAAGAACTTCATTACCTCCATTACCCGTGGGTGTACAGGCGTATACGGTTATAATACGGTATACGCATTAGAGCGGCGCTAAAGAGGAAAGTGTGAGGCTGTATATATTACGCAAATTGCTGTGCGCTGAGCTTCCGCGGGCCGAAATATAGGTTATGAACTATAATAGTAGCGTAGTATTAAATGGTTGTTTGGCGTTTCATATGCTGTTGCATGATCAGCATACCATATGGATGAACACAGTTTTTGGGAAAATATTTTGCTATCTCGAGCACATTACACATACACTACTCTTGGGGTTGTGTTCTACAACAGTCACCGAATAGACGCTATGTACACATCGTAGTAAATCGACAGCGGACATCTCAATCGTCTTTCCAAGTCGGGCCAAACCGCGGACGACAGTTTCGCCACGCGACGATTACCGTCGGAGTCAGAAACAATGTAGGTGTTATGCATAAACATAATGGCCGCTGAACAAGCTGTTTGGACACGCATAGTTTTGTGAACTTCGTTCAGAGGCAACTTCGACCAAAACCATTCACTTCATCGCTGTGAATTATGTACGCGTGAAGCGAACGCGTACGCTCGCGTAACTGCGTACCTCTGCGCCATGCGGGTTGATTTGAAAATCACGCGAAGCTACAACTGACTGCATCACTAAGTTCTTCTCCACCATGCATATGCGCCTCGGTCTCAGTCAATGTACTGTAAATGTGTGAGTATATATATGTATACATACGCACACACATTGTCTAGCGTAGAAAGCTATTTACGGTATGCTCGACGGAGACGGAAACCACATATTTTTACGCAGCTTACGACGCGTCTTATTCTTAGGGCATTCATTCTAAATAAACGAGTGGGCCCGCACGATAGATAACTAACGCGCGCCCATGGCGTCTAGAAGAGCAGCAGAGATAAATATGACGGAAAGCTACATCGATTAGTGTTCCCTTTGACAATGAACAATACTGTAGATGCGCTGGCAATAAACAGAAAAAAAAAAAAAAGAAAAGAAAAGAAAGAAACGAAAAAGACGTATAACGAAACGTTATAGATTATATAGGCTTATAACGAAACGTTATAAGCCTATATACTATTCAGGCTTTCGGGCGTAAACCAGGCGCCGATTTTATACTTCTCAGGCTTTCGGGCGTAAACCAGAGAAATTAGCTCACGGCCGGTTGGTACAGAATGCGAACGCACGTGCTCGCTTGATCTCTGTAATAGCCCGGTTGTGATTACAGCTCGGGTTAGGTTAAGGTCATCCGATGTCGCTCTGGCGTTGCTGTGGAGACTTTTCGTGCTCTCGATTCGCCTTTGCGCGTCGGGCACTCACAGAGGATAAGTGCTGTCGAGCAGAGCTCTTAGCACTGACACGTGGAAGGCACAAAAGAAAATAATAATAAAAAAGAAATTTGAAAAAAAAAAGAGAGAAAAACGACAACGGGACGAGAGGAACGCGCACGACAAGCCTTTCCGCTTCTCATTGGCGGGCCGTTTGTTCTTTGGCTTCTTTCATACGGGGACGATAGAGAACATATCGTTATTTGAACGCAAGCTAATCATTGATTGATTGATTGATTGATTGATTGATTGATTGATTGATTGATTGATTGATTGATTGATCGTCTGAGAGTGCAAAAAAAAAAAACGTCATTGAAGCTGAATGCTATATGACACGGACGCTGCCCTTTCGAAGCGCGCCATGTGCAAAAAAGTTTTTGCCTTCCACCCGTTTCCGAAATTCACAGCGCGGGAGCAGCGGCGGGAATCGAACCCAACACCTCACATTCAGACGCTTAGATCCCCATGGAGGCCACTACGACGGGTGCAATGAGGTTGTACTGAGTGTTAAGTAATGCGTAATAAAGTACTAAACAAAAGATAGGGGCGAACGTTCAAAGCCTGATGTACATTATATATATATATATATATATATATATATATATATATATATATATATATATATATATATATATATATATATATATATATATATATATATATATATATATGCAAATTCGGCAACCCCAGTGCCCGATACGGCAGATAGGGAAGCCCAGTCCCTTCAAATGCACAACCGCAGCACCTTTCACGAGTCCTGCCTCCTTGGTGGTTTTGTTTCGTGTTCTTTTTTTTTTCTTTTTTCGTACACGGCGGTAAAAATAACGGGGAACACAACAAACCCCATCTTTCTAACGCGCATCTCCTAAGTTTCCTTCTCTCATCTCACTGCTATTCCTCTGACTTTTTTTTTTCTTTCTTTTCCTTTTCTGCAGTCTCCGAGCGAATAAAAAAGAAAAAAAAACGAAAAAAAAGAAAAAAAAACGCGAGGCAAGCGACGAGGAAACGTCGTGCGCGCACGCGCGCGGGAAGCAAAAGAAAAATAACGCATTCTGCCGTCGTTTTCGCGCTCGTTTCCCGAAAGGTCGACGGACGCGGCACGCTCTTCAAAAACATCCTGGACAGCAGCCTGCAGGATGTCCGAGCGACGAAAAACAACCGTAAACAGCACGGGCCGTTCGACGGCTGCGCTAATGAAGGAAAAGAGAGTATACTACATACATAAGCGCCGCAAATGCGCCACGTACATTTCCTCCGGCATATCCTTTTTTTTTCTTTCTTTTTTTCCCCCTTCAGCACGTTCGCACTCACATCCCTTCTTCCGGCAGTGAAAGAGTCAAAAGTGAACGCGCGCCGAAATAGTACTCGTGGTTTTTTTTAACCGTCAACAAGGTTTGTCCGGATATAAAACGAATCACTCCGCTGTAATCACCGCTCGAGCGCGCACTGTCGGCGGCACTCAAGAGCTCGCCTCTCCAGCCAGTATACACAAAGCCGGGTTTCCGCTCACCTCCGCAAACTTTTTTTTTTTTTGATGGTCTCTGCTTTACGTTTTTGCCAACTCCGAACCAAGTAAACAGCGCTTACGGATAAGCCTTCCTCTTGTCAAAGTGACATTGCCCGTTTCCTGTCGAAAAAAAATCCTTTTATTTGTTCGCTTTTGTTGCTTCACTTGTCAGCAATATTTTCTGCCTTTCCTGTTATCAGCTTTTTCGTGTTTCAAATTGTACACCACTACGCCGTTAAAAAAAAAAAAAAAAAAAAAAAAAAAAAAAAAAAAAAAAAAAAAAAAAAGAGCACTGTCGCTTGAACGAACTTTTGTTCAGTGAACTTCGAACAGAGTGAAAGAGGAAAAAAACAGGCAGGTCGCACCAGGTTTACTAACCCTTACGTAATGCGTACACTGTATAAGAAAAACGAAAACAAAAAGAATCTTTTGACTCCTTTTTTTCTTTCTTTCTTCTTTTTTTTTTTTTTGAGTTCTGGCTTGCCATATATATAACTCTCTTTAAAGAGATACGTGAATTCTCTTTTATAGATCATTATACTCTCCTAAGAGAGTCACTGGACAACAGTCTCGCCCCAAAAGAGAGTAAACGGGTCTTTTAAAAGAGAATCTTATATGTAGCGATTCAAGATTCACAATAAAGAGTCAAAAGACCTTTTTTTTTTTTTTTTTTTTTTTTTTTTTTTTTTTTTTTTTTTTTTGATAGAGTGTAAGGCGTAAAGATGTAGGAACAAACGTCAGCCACTGCGATCGGCCGGCCATTCACAATGGCGGCGCAGTAATCTCAACAATACACGATTCTTTGCTATACGCGGAAAAAAAACAAAACAAAAAAGACCATGACATTCTTAAGTTAACCTTTATGTAAGAAGCCGAAAGCGAATGCCCCAAGGTCAGCGGTGCACAACAACCCTTCGATAAGAAGTTACGAAGGCCAACCGCCCCTGCGATTGCTTTCACGTCGCCCAAATCTGCATATGCACTGAGCAACCGACACGAACGAGAAACGCGGTGAAATGCCTAAAGGCACGCTGTCGCTTTCTCGTGTTTTGAGCACAGCAAACCGCAGAAAATTCCACGAACATTTCCACGACCGCATAACGACAGTCGACACGTGTGCACAGTTGGAGACAACGTATTCGTAACAGTGGCGCAACCGCGCATAAAGGGCCCCAGGGGACCAAAGTTGTTTTCTGTATTATACGCGCTAGTAGGCTAACTGTGGTCGCGCATGCACCGACCTGTGGTGTCAGACGAGTGGTTTCTCGTGCTTATACGCTGCAGAGGAAGCTCAAAGCAATGCGGAACTAGCAAAGCTTGAGGAGCCATCAGTCGTATTATACAGCGTATACAAGGGGTTCGATATCCGTGCATATACTATGTATATGTACGATATACCCGCACAGTCATCTTGTAACGCTCCCTACAATTTTCTGTTTCTTCAGACACGCAACGTTACACTATACGCAGCGCGAAACGATCATTAAACTACGTCTATCAAAATTATCCGCCCCCTCAATTTTCCTCCAGAGAACACGACCCTGGAAAATACGGCCCCCCACATAGAGCTGTGTCGCACAGCAGAAACTTCAGCGTACGCACGTCCTTAGGAAGTGAAACGGCTGATGCAGCGTGCGCGCGCAAGACGTTGATTGCATGTGCTGCTGCCTGTGCGGCGCCTTTCTGACGATAACGTCCTGTATATGAGTGGGCGTTCAAGAACACAACTCTCAGCAACGCGATAGAGGAGGACAGTCGCACAGTGAAGCCGGTGAACAACAACAGCTGCTAGCTGAACGGTTCTGATGACGCAACATCGCGCCAGCGGATACGAAAATTGTCCCGGTCGGTTAGTGAAGGGTTATCGGCGAATTGCTTCGGTCTGATCTCTTTTACCAGGGTAACATTACATCCTATCTTCCAACAGGCCCGCGACGTGCGGAGAGGCTATAGGCCTATCTGTCCCGACATGAGCGGCCCACTACAGTGCACGCTTCGACACACCTGAATAAAGTTTTTCCATTCCATTCCACTCCAAATTATGCGATATTTTTTTTTAATGTTATCCTGAGTGCTTATGATGATTACCCAGCAGTCTGACCTTGTCGGTTCACCGATTGGAAGAAAAGGTTGGCTGATAGCTTGTCGCGGTGTTGCGAACACGTAATTTTATAGTATCGCTATATTTAACAACTGCTTATCTGTAAGCCAACTGGAATGTCCTGTCAAATTTGACAAAAGCATGTATACCTCATGTAACCATGGTCTGACTCACTTTTATGAACCCAGCGAATTGCATCATCACTTTAATTATTACTTCAGTACACATATACAATTTCTAGATGTCACATCATAACCTTCGCCGTAACCCCTACAGCCTAACCCGACTCAATGCACCGGGTAGAAAACTACCGTGCTTTTCTTTCTTTTTTTTCTAAGACTAATTACCTGGAAATAGCACGCTTCTCGCGATGGCGAACACCGCGCCGATGTCCTTCTCATCGGGGATGTTTAGGTTGTAACTGTTCCCCGTTTGCAACAATACCACCGAGAAAACTAACCGGGCCCAAAGCAGTTGCTTCAAAACCTCCAAACGTTAAAGAAAGCCTACCCAAATGCACTCGTAGATTCACTGAAGAGAGAGCTACCGAGAGGCGCACTTATATCTGCTGACGGCCAATGAGCGGCCCAAAATGCCGCGCCGGTGTTGTTGCCAGATACGAAACAATCACGCGTCGACGGGTGACGCAAGTATGTCGGAGCAACACGCTTATGAGTCATTCGTCACAAGAGCCTTTGTATCGACCACTGTCTTGCTGGCGCCGTAGGCGTACGCAGGGTTTTCCAAAGGGGAGATAGGGGGGGGGGAGGGGGGGGCAAGTTAATCAACGCCGTGCTTCCCCCTCCCCACACTTTTCTTGCTTTCGTTGTCTGTCGGTTTCACACGGTTGTGACAAACAAAAATACCCGCCACAGTGGTCTAGTAGTTATGGTGCTCGACTGCTGACCCGCAGGTCGCCGGATCAAATCCCGGCCGCGGCGGCCGCATTTTTGATAGAGGCGAAATGCTTGAGGCCCGTGGACTTAGATTTAGGTGCAAGTTAAAGAACCCCAGCTATTAGGAATTTCCAGATCCCCCCCCATTACGGCGTCCCTCAATCATATCGTGGTTTTGGGACGTTAGATGCCAACAATTAATATTATTACCAACAAAAATCGGGTCCATCAGTTGCCCTTCTAGCTACTCCCTAAACTAAATGGAAAGACCATATGGAGGCCAACGATAATGAAGCCCAGACAACAGTTTACGAGCTTGACGCAGCATGGCTTCGTTTAAGTTGTACATACGGCAGTGCTTACACGCCGCGCGGACAATCTTACTCACGTGCAAAAGAATGATCTCCAGCTAACGCCGTCGCGCACAAACCACTTCCGTCACGCGAAACACATCTCGGCAACGCGTGGCCTTGCGGAGGAATGTTAACGAAAGGCAACTCCGAAACACGAGAGAGACGGGGAAAAGGGGGCTAAGAACGCGCTGCTGGCGGCGCTTGCTATATCGTCCTACGCGAGCGCGTAAACAAGCGGCTTGTCAAGGAAACGCACCTCCTTCTCCTCGCAGCAGCAGCAGCAGGCGAATTACACGCCAACAACAGCACACGCATCGCCCGCGAGGCGCGCTCATGCCGTAGCGATGAGGGACGGCGGACGGGCTGTGGCACTAATGCATGCAAGACGAGATTGCGGCGCGATATAGACGATAGCCGCCGGTGCCGGGGCTTCTGCGTTGCGGCCCGAGTTGCAGCTGCCGTGCATGCGCTAAGCAGCTTGAGCTTCCCTGCTCAGCACAAACAACGCCGACGCCACCACCATACGCCCATTTGAGCGCGCAAAGGAAAACACGCGGACAACCGGCACTTGAAACTGAGATGCCGTTGGCCGCAGGCGAGAAAGCCTGGACGGACCAAGAACGTTGCGTGGGAGATTTGCGGTGTGACCTGGCGGAGCGGACGACTGACGGTTTGCACACCGTGCGAGCGGGGTGTGAATGGAAACTAGGTGCATGCGTGAGATCCTGCAAGAGTGCGTTTGTGCGTCAGGTGAAAGGGGGCGCTCATACAGATCGTGTGACAAGTATGAACTGATTGACGTTACAGCTAAACGCTTGAACTGCAAACGCTCGCGAATGATCAAGCCTCGTTTCGACTTAGGCAAGCCACGCATCAACTTCCTCGAATTCAGCATGCAGGCTTGCTGGGAAGATAGCAGGGATTCAAACTGGCATTTCGCTTCCAGCAGCCCTTCGATGCCCTGTCCGTCATGAGTGGACGGTGTCCGACTTCTGCGAACCGTTGCCAAGAAGTAGAGAGTTCGGGAAATTCCGGACCCGGATTCCATGGGCACGGAACGCGTCTCGGTACCCGACGCGTTCGTAAAAATGCGCGACCCAAACGACGACCAAAACAACTGCATTTTACGGCGCGTTCCGAGAGCCGCTCAAAAGCCTGTCACACATCACACGAGCGGGGTCAGGGCTGCGGCCTCCCCTCGTCCCCGTACACACAACCGACGGCTGGGTCGCAGAGTGTGTACCTATTCCACCAGGGCCACGGCGGGGCCGAAGGAGGGCGCAACTCCGCTCCGTGTACACAACAGCAGCAACAGCGGCCGGCGTGGGTCCTTACTGGGAGGGTGTATACTCTCCCGCTGAGTGTGCCCGCCGCTTTCTGGCGCACAGGGAGTGACGAGGTTGTTGTTGCCGCTCGCTTGTGTGTGCGTGCGTGCGTGTGAGACGCTGGCCGATATTAGCGAGGACAGTCGGCGGCGTAGTCGTCCGGTTGTTTACACGGCTGGCGCGCGCACGACAGCACAAAAGCAGCCCCATCGCCGAGCGGCCCCCCTTCGTCTTCAAAGCCGCGAAGCACCCCATCCGTTGCGGATTGTGGCCACTAAAATGCCGTCGCCCCAGGCTTTTCCGGAGCAAGGGCGGCCGTCTCGCCGCCGGCGGGGTCAGCCACGCCGTCAAAACAGGGCCTCGCTTCGCGGAAAGCCGCGGGAGCAGGACCTCGTGCACGACGGCGCCCCGCGGGTTAATCGCCGGCCTCGAGACGGCTGTATAAGTGCAGCACGGTGGGTGAACGTCGCGTTAACCCTGTGCCGACCACTGTGAGACTTGCGCACGCTATGCCCCTATCGCGACGTCGAAGAAACGGAATATTACCCGAGTTAGATCAGTAGATTATCGGAGAAAACGAGATGGTAAAGATAGGGGTGGTTTGCCAGACAAGATTACCCGACTGACTGCTCCCCATTCGCTATGAACACTGTTCGGTAATGGATGTAGCAATAGGTGTGCACAAATAACCAAATGGAGATGAAGAGGTCGCGAAGATGTGTTTACTCTCTGTAACGCGTCCCACTGTTAGGGTGTGCGATTGATGACGCTCCTGAAGTGTCAAACAGGTCTACCTTCAATTACGCACCGCTTAAAGTGCCGGCTGCTTTTCGCCCCAGGGATCGGGCCGCGAGAAGAGTAGCGAAGTCGTCTTTTCGGTCTTCTCGCATGGAGATCTCCATGCGGTCCCACATTTACGGAACTTCCTCTTTACGTAACATGTCGTCCATGATTGGACAGCGTCGCGCGACGACCATTATATCCGCGAACAGCGGGAGTGCGAAGGCCTCGGCCAATGAGGTAACTGCTTTTACGTAACCAAAACCTTTGTGTACACGGACCACCAGCTTGATGAGTTCGAGCTATATAGATACGCATCTTTCGCCCCACGTCAAGAGCAGCACGGCAGGACTGCATTCAGCCATACGGTTTCTGTCGTGTACATTCACTTCGTATCATTCTCTCCCATATCGCACTGAATTAAGCCACTATTTTCCTTCTTTTATTTTTTCTCTCCCCTCTCGCCATCTCAACGCGACCAAATGCGCACTCGACCAGGGGGGCAAATACGGATGCGTACAACAAGCTCGGCAAATGGCAATCGCTGGGCCCGCAGAGGGTTGCGCTCTGAGCACAGAGAGGCACGCTGGCACACATAAATCTCCATAAGCGCGGTCGCAGCGGATGTCACGGCTCACGCCATAAATGCCATGCAGTATGAAGCAGGCGCAAAGGCCGCGTCCGCTGTTGCCACAAATCGCAGCACGTCAAATTATACACCGCCTCCGTATACAGTTCTATAGGGGATGAGCTTTGGCTCCTTTGGCGACATCTCATGCATGAGACACCGCGCGTTGCGACAACCCATTGGGGGAGATTTTGCGTATTAGCGCGACGCAAAACTTAGCGTCAGTTGATTCGCCGGGAGTAGAAAGAAACCCAAACTGGCGGGGCTGGGCGTACGCTAACGTGTTTTGTGTTCCCCTGGAATAAATCTTATTATAATTCTTATTAGGCCAACCCCAACAAAGTTTTTAAAGTTCACCTGCGCTGATCGCAGATTGAAGCAAATCGAGTCGAATGTGCAGAGTTAGTAATTGTATAATTTTCTCAACACCATCCATTAAAAATAGCACCGTGCACTTGCTGGTCTGTGGAAATGACGCAAATCACATGCCATGGACGTCACAGTTCCTCAACGCGACCGCGTATCTCGGAGGTCATGCTGAGAAGACGCGAGGGTTCCCAAAGTTATGCGAAGTTGTGCCTACTGGAATGCGAAAATACGCGTAGCCACCAAAAAAGGACTCGATGCCGAACAGATAAGGGCATCTTTTTGTATTTCAGTAAGCATGTACCAACTGGCCCAACAACAAGTTTGGCATGCTTGGCGTCATTGTCTAGGTAGACTTGTGCTAACTACAGTGAGCATTTTTTTTTTATGTGTATTTTCAGTTTGGCTGTCGAAAGTACATATTTATACTAGCCAATTTTGCAGCGCATCCGCTCGTATACTTGAAACGTAAATGCTTGCTCGGCGACTACTGAAGACGCAAAAGTTTCGTTGCACTTCGCGTTTAAAACCGTGGTTTGTTTCTAAACAGTATGTAACGTTACTAACGCGGCGAACAGCGCCGACAATGGAACACGGCATTACGAACCGAACAGATATGACTTGTTCGTGCTATATCCTCTCCTAAGGAACGCCCTTCGATCTGACATCATCGCCCTCATCACCGACATATCGCGTTTCATAGGCTGCCATTGAAACACCACCTAATCTGACTCGCAATCTTTATTCTATACATCCACCGCTCATGCAATGCCCTGTACTGGGACCTTTGAATTATAATGAATGAATGAATGAATGAATGAATGAATGAATGAATGAATGAATGAATGAATGAATGAATGAATGAATGAATGAATGCCTTGTCCCGTACACTATGTGTGTTCGAAGAAGCGCTATACACGAGATCAGCTAGTATGAGCTCGGATTCTTAACACTCAGAACATGGGAGTTACAAACTTCAGCCAGCGATGCATGCAGTAGCACGAATTTCGGGAACGACTCCGAGAAGAAAAAGAAAAACAAGAAAGAAAATTAAAACAAACAAAAAAAAAAAACGGATGATAAACACGAAGAACGGCTGAACATGCAGGAGCCTGGCGGACTCATAAATCCGCGGCGCAGTGCGAGGGGTGCATCTAATTGGCGAGACGTATAGTGCGTTTCCCTGTGCGCGCGAAAGAAGGAAGAGAGGGTGATGTTTTGCAAGCGCACGTCGCGGTAAACAACACGCCCCGTGAAAGCGCAAGCGCGCCAGTGCGGAAAACAGGTATAAGTGAAAAATAAGAAGCGGCGCGCACACTGAAGAAAGAAGTCCCGAGAGGGATATCTGCGCGACAAACAACCTGCACATATACGGGAGGAGGCGCTCGTAAAAGTCGCGCATAAAGTAAACACCGCGTAACGCTCGGAAAGACCCGGAGATGTCTGCGGAGAAACTGCGCTGCAAAGAGGGCTCGGACGAATAGCGGGATCAGGTGTGCTGGCGACTGCGCGAGTCAGTGTCGCAACACCTATATAACGGCGCAGACGAGGAAAAAAAAAAAACAAGAAAGAAAAAACAGCGTGAACAGGAAAAAAAAAAAAAAGGAAGGCGCGCGCCCGCTGAGTAAAAAGGGGGGTGCGCGAAATTACCATGCAAGAACATGTGCGAGGAAGTTAATTTCCCAAGGCTTTGCTTTCTTCTTCTTTTTTTCCTTTTTTTTTCTTCTTCTTCTTCTTTCCATCGAGCAAGGTAGGTGCCGCGTCCCACTGTGGGCTTGAGATTTTTGTTGTTTGTTCTATTTCTTTACATACATTTTTTTTTTCTTTCTTACAGGACAGCGCATCGAGAACACTCACTCCTCTTGGAGACGCACCGCAGAAGTCGGCTAAGGAACGGCGCGGTATGCGTCATCGCGTGACAAGCGAGGAAGACGGACAGTGTGACTTGCCGCGGGGTGGATGACGTCACGCACTTTGCAGCAAATTGCTCAACACTTCCTGGTATTGTGGGAGCACGCGGGCTTTGCTCAATGTGTACGCGGGGCAGCGTGCGTTGTTTAGCGGGGCGACTTCCCGGTTGTCGTTTTTTTGTTTTGTTTTTTTTTAGAACGTTTCGCGCCGACGAGCTAATTAAAAAGTATAACGTAGCCCGACACAGCAGCGGCTGTATATCGTTGCATGCTGGGAGAACGGATATCGTATAGAACGATGACGTTCTCGGAAGGGCAGCGAATGGACGGAGATATGTCAGACGTATACTGCATGCAGGACACCACGCTGTTGGAAAATTAAAGATTTCCCAGGGTGAGAAACCCGGGGCGGCATTCTGTGAAGGTCCATTAAGTATAGGCTGCCCATTCTATATCCGTGCGTTGATTGGACAGGGTTCAACAACAGCGGCTATAGACTTTTGTCCACGTTTAAAATTACGCGCTGTTCTTGAGAATATGGGTGGATACGTGTGAATGGCACTGCTGTGCCATCTCTGCATGTTGTATGCGATAGACGCGCGCTGAAATGAGAGAAGAAATTGATGAAAAGGAAAGGGCAGGGAGGTTAACCTGGTACTATAGTAACCGGCTTGCTACCCTGCGCAGAGGTGGGGAAATAGGGGTCGGAAAGGGGGGGAGAGAAAGATGAAATAAAAAGGGGAAAAAAATGCACACATGCACACACATGCAGGACGTTCGAATCAGAGCCGTTCTGATAGATCGGTTGGAACGCAGAAAGCGCAGTATCGCTTGCACAGCCTTCTTCCGTGAAAAAACACTCATCGACATATTCATCCTGCATACTCGGTGATCCCGTGTCTACCCCATTCTGCGTACTGAGCAAGAGGTCGCGGGTGGTTCGATGCACGGCCTCTGACGTCGCGACGGAGGTGGGATGCGTAAAGGTCCTGTGCTCGTATTCTTGTGTTTCGAGTGGTCAGGCCGATCCTAAACGTCTCACATATGGAGCCTATATAGGCGCTACTTGTAGACAGCAGAATCAATCAATCAATCGTACACCAGGTAGTATAGGGAGGGCGCTGCAAGTTAGGGCACATCCTAGGAGGAAGTCACTCGCGAAACAACGGACGTGAGAAGAACCAGCAGATAGCAAAGCTAACAAAACACCCATGTTGCCGGCCAGGACCAGTCGCGCGTGTAATCGTCGTGAAATGATTACCGCTCTAAAAGCGCCCGCGTACCTTTTACACGCTCTGCTTCACAATAATGCGGCCGTGTAGGATGGAAGCTATATTGCTGCTGCACAAGCCAATCAGAAGAGGCATCACGTGACCACGAACGTGCCGGCCGACCACCTCCTCTTAAAAGCCTCCAGCAGCCTCGCGAGCCCTGGCGTGCGTCCTCTATGCAGAACTTCAAATTCAGCGTCACATCACTTTTGAGGGAGGCTATATATACATACAAGGAACTGCGACAATGTTTCAATAGCAAGGCCTGACCAGGACGTTCCTTCCTCCGGCCCATAATTTTAGTTGTTTATTTTTCCACGTTCCGCTTCCTTACGTGTCATACGCAAACTGGACCAAGTTTTCTTTCTCGTGCTTTTGATCGGAACAGGTTAGGTTGACCCGGTTAAAATTGACATAGATGCGACGCAACGCTCGCAAAATGCCGCGGGCTCATTGAATTGCGAATCGCCCGTCTTTCTCAGTTCTTCGCAGATAAGCAGAAAACGTACTTTATTATATCTTTTTCATTACGGTATATGTAAGCATACAGCAAGCAGTAGTTTCGGGACAGACGAAGGTGCTCTACATAGATTACCGATGCGCCACGTTCGGTTCAGGCCACACAGCGCCCCCCGTGGGAAAACTCGTTTGTATACACACAAGCGAGCATCACGCTCCAATAAGCACGCTGATTGTGTATGCACGTTATATACAACGTCACATACATTTCTTAAACGAGTACACGTATATATGCATGCACTTCGCAAGGCATGCCCGCTTTTCCGCAGCAGGATGCAAGCACGCGATGCGCTTTTTCGGGAGAAAGAAAAATTGTGTCTCGATTATCTTCGTGGTGTTCTTTTCCCTCTTTCTCCACTCGTCGCCGTCTTCAACGCAACACATCATCTTGCTTCCGAAACACGCGAACACTGTATAATCGTTCCAAGATCGACTCGCACCCACAACGGAGGCGATTGCGTAAGACAAAAAATGCCCCACGGTCGATGGCCATGGGGCGTGTACACGTTGATGGAAAATGTATCGAAGTTCTCCATCGCGCTGCTCCGCTAAGTACGTAGGTGCGTTTGTGCGCGCTGGCAACCGTGAGCCTCTGATGACGACGAAAGAGACAAATTTCAGTTAATTAATGGTCGAGATATAAGCCTAATTGATCTCCTAGTAGCTTACTATACTCTAGGTTCCGGGTGACAGCTTCGAGTTATACACAGTGATCATATACAGACTTAATACATGTAATCACAGACGTGAGTGAATGCCCCTCCTAATTGGGGACGGGGCCCCTCGCTGGCGTGCGCAAGCAGCATGCCAACTACGTAAAAAATCTCGACTTTACTATCGTTACGAACGCCGTTTCATTCCAGACTGCTTGGTTGTACGGTAGCATCATTTTGAGGCTATATACGCTATGTTTTTCTCGACGACGTTCCGGTCCCTCACTGTGCATATATGTATACATGTGCTTCGAGTGACTCTAGCTTTTTTAAGTTGATTTGGCCAATATTTACGCGTTCACTACACTGTCTTTAAAACCCCGCTTCGTAGAAACTAGCTACGTCCCTTCAGCCTCACTCTCCCCCTCTTTTGGGTCTATGTTCTCACATTCCAACAAGATATTCGTAATTGTCTCCGCACTATGTATGTTTTGCATGCTATACATGCCACTAACACCAACACGTGAAACTAAGTTGTTATTCGAACGGCAGGCCTCATGTACCCCGCCAATGTAGCTGAAATCGCTGAGCCTTTTACTCAGCTCATGAACTAAGCCATCGAGTTTACACCGCAGAAAAGAAAAATTTCGCGAAAGTGCTATACTTAAAAGTGTCGAGAGGCCCGCGGAAATGGCTGGGGCGGGGCACTGGCCGAGCTAAAAAGAAAGAAAGAAATAGACGGCGATCGTTACACACCAAGTCTATGTATCTCCGGTCCAACGGGAAACGCGAGACATGTATGCGACGACGAGGCGCTCACAAACGGCCCGGCGGGAGCAGTAAACGCCAGTTAACGGTCAATACGTGCCACGCCGCTGGTCCGCAGCGCGAGTGTACGTGTGTATACTATACACACTGGGATGCCTATAAAGCCCCTCGATGCGATGAAGCGGAGGGGGAGCTAAGCGTCGCGTCGTATACAGAATCGGAAATAAGGAGAAAACGCTCAGATGGGTCGAGCCTCGACGTGACCCATCTCCGAAGAGGGGGAGGGGGGTGCGCGAGCGGGCTTTAGGACATGGTCAAACGCGACACAGTGTTTCTTCGTGCATAAAGACGGCGGCGCAGTTACGACCAGAGAGGCCAGTGGCCTCCCGCGTATAACCCGTGCGTGGACGGGACGTGGCGCTATCGAAAGTGCAGCTATATAGGGCGCAACGGGGAGCCTCCGTGCTATGCAGAACCGAGGCGGGCACGATCACTGCGCTAAGCTCATGTAACGGCCGTACATATACTGCCAGCTAATACCGAATGAAGAACGAGGAGGCACCGTGCGGCCCCACAATTCAGCCGCCCACTTGTACGGGACTTTCTCATGAATTATTTACGCATATGCCCGTAACCAGGTTAAATAACAGCGTATAGTCGCTGTGAAAACAGGAAGCGGAAAACTGAAAGCGCGCGAGTGCGCGGTAAAGTCTCTCGCCACGGGAATACCATGCATATCGCGCACCAATCAGAGCTAGTTATAAGGAATGAATGAAAGCTGCAGTACCAGTGGTTAAGACACGCGAGCATAGGAAACGTTGGGTCGCTTACACGCAAACCCAAAGAAACCGATTCCTGGGAACCCATTTCTAAAGCTTTCGCGGGGACACCGCTTCAGTAATTGTGGGAAGGTTGTTTCTGATTGAGAAAGGCAGTGAATTATAATTCCAGCAGAAGCCATACGTAGACGTGCGAGTAATATGCAAGGCCATTTACCGCGCAACCGTCAGCGACGTCGAACCTGCGTCCGTGCGGTGTACAATGTCGGCAGTGGACACATGCGAAGCGTCGCCAAAATGTTATGCGTATATATGTCTTTACAAAAGTTATTAAGCCCAGCTCCCCCCGCAGCAGTGACGACACAGCGACACTATACGTCATGATGACGTCGTATTATTGCCGATGACGCCAGGTCGGGCATTTAAAAACAGACTTCACAACGTCCAAATTTAAAAAAAAAGAAAAAGAAAAAAAGTGCAGTCTTTCCAAACAACAACACCCGTTGAGTGGCATCTATTCTCTGCGTCTAACGAAGTTTGCACGATACAAAACACGTCAGTAATCAATAAAGAAAGGTCCGCGAATCTCTTTAATTTTCAGCTGTCTCCGAACTTCAATAAATAACGTTTCAGCGTCTGCATGGAGAATGCCGCAAGAGCGAACGGTCTCGCGGACACTGATATTTCACGATGACAACAGTCATTCAAATTAAGTTAAACAAGTAGTTCGTCAAAAGCGATCTCCCTAAAGCATACGTCGCTGCAAAAGGGTCGTCAGCACCGCACAGATTCGGAGAAAGAATTGATCAATCTACAAAACGGCGGCGCACAGGATTATAATCTTCTCTCCGTTCCAAAGGTCACCGTCTGTCGTCATAATTCTGTTATAACTGCGTATTCATAAATCTACTCCAACCCGCGCATATAACGTACCAGTGACGACGTCATCTTGTGGATGGAACTGCGCGAGCTGACGTCACCGACGACGACTGTTGGTCGGGCGGGACGACGCACCGCCGAGCCCGTCCGATCAATGTACGACAATACACTTAATTTCTTTGTTCGCTTCTTTCCAACAGACGCCGTAGGCTTTAACGTGGGCGCGGCCGATTCTTATAAGCAGCCGAGGGTAACAAAGGGACGTTTCTTGAATGAAAAGACATTTTAAAATACTATCGATACATCAAGCTACGCACAGAACTACTGTCACCTCAATGACGTTCAGGAACAAAACAGTGATTTATAGATGAGGGCCACGAGGTCAAAGGTCTCGCTGTACGCTTCATAAGTTAGAGATGCTTCCACAATCAAGATTCAGCCAGATTCAATGTATATGTATGTATGTATGTATGTATGTATGTATGTATGTATGTATGTATGTATGTATGTATGTATGTATGTATGTATGTATGTATGTGTGTGTGTGTGTGTGTGTGTGTGTGTGTGTGTGTGTGTGTGTGTGTGTGTGTGTTAATAATAAGATCTACGAGCACATCGCGGCGCACAATCCTAACTCGTTAAACAATAAAGGAAGGAACGAAACACTGTCGCGGTGGTCATTAGAACCAATTTAGGAACTGGAATTCCGGTGTGATTGCTCCACGTTTCAAAATACTCCGTGCCGTGCTGTTAAGCGAGTATGAATTTCTGATCTTGCATTTCTGCATCATTTTTTTTCTGCCACTTTAATGTGGATTTATTTCGGGGTTCGGCATCTGACTGGTCGAGATCACTCGTTGGGACCATGTGGGATATTTTTTTGAAGGCAATGTCGCTTCGACTTTCATGCACCCGAAAAACAATAAAGGTAGGGGTGTGTTCGCATGTAGATAACAGTATCAATAAAGCAAGATAGCACCATGAAAAAATGCGGCTTATACATAACTTGCAAGTACGTCACACTGCGGAACTCTGGGATACGATCTCGGCATATGCGCCGCCATCACCGAGCACATGGCAGCAGACGACACCGAGTCAAGCTGTGCAGCTCTCGCGCTTGCCCGTCAACGCCGTCCGTCGCAATGGCAATTTGTGCGATATTTGACTGCCGCACGTGAAGTAAGTGTAAATGAGATAAAAAAGGACCAGAAGCGGGGACGTACTGTTTGCCAAAGGCTGATCACAAACCCGTGCGACCGCACGAAAGAGCTGTCCGAGAAGCGGAGCACATGGCTCATGCGCGCATCAACAGGAAGGATCCCAAGACTGAAGAACGTACGTGTGTGCGGGCGTCACTTCATAAAAGGCAAGTTATGTTTCTAAATCTCGTGCGAAGTTGTTTCACCCATTACGTGCGACACCATGGACTCAGACACTGAGGATCCGAGTTCCCCATTCAACACTGCTTCGCTGCCGGCTGCATAATGTCCTGAACGATTCTCCTTCGTCATACGCGCAAGGCAAACGATCAAAACGCGCGCACTACGCCAAACGATCCGCCGCACGAACGTAAACACGGCGCGGTCACTGAGACGTATGTGCTCCGTGTGCTCGGTAATGGCGGACTGAAGACAGGAACTGACGTCACTTGCAAGTTACACCGTTTTTTTTTTCTTTTCTTTTTTTTAATCTGGGCAGAGCTTTCTTTCTTTTTTTTAACGTAAAGCAACATCTTGCGGCGCAAAGTACCAAAGTCAGGTGACATATCCGCACTAAAGACATCATAGCCAGCTATTTATTTATTTATTATTTATTTTTTTTTTACCAATACTTTTGAGTTTGCACTGGAACGCAATTTCAACTTCTGTCAGTAATCACACATGCGTCAACAACGGCTTACAATTAAACCTATACCCTTCTTAATTATACCAGAATTCAAACAGCGCGAAGAAAGACATGCGAAAGAACTGCATCATGTGGTTCTCGCGTCTGTGCCATGCCGTTTAATTTCTGCAATGTGACCTGCGCAACAGAACAGGCTGCCAACTTGCACGTCTTTTACGCTCAGCACTTCCATAATTGGTGCCGCATTCGCAGCACTTTTACGTTGTAAATAAAGATCGGCAATAAACGTCCACGACCGCACCTTACCAGTGGATCGAATGATCGCAGATTAGCCGGTGGCGCGAAACTTAAAAACGGCGCAACACCAGGCCCTTGTCGACAACGCGGCGCACAGCACACACGACGTAGAAAAATAAAAGGCGGGAAATAAGGAGCGCCTGGAAAAGGCGGAGGAGACGCAACAGAAGAGATAAACAAACGGAGAAGCGCACGCTCGTCTGAAGACCGCCTCGCTTCGGGCGGGAACGTCGATGGATAATTGAAGTCGCCTCCTCTTCGTGTACATCGACAATCGGATCGCATGCATGAAAGAGCAAATAACTCGCCGATACTTAAAGAAGTTACAACTGTGAAAAACTACTAGTGCTTCTGCAACGCCAGTAGTGCTTTTAAATGCGGGCATATCGCTCCCCAGATAAATTGAGAATGAAAAATGAACACGTGAATTGTGGCTGGTGGATTGCCTGTATTATCAGGTTAACATTGCGCCAGAGTAATCTGGAAAGAATTCACCTAAAATTAAACGCACGCTTTTTAAAAAGAGGATCGTAAATGATGCGCAAGATTAACGCTTGTTTACCACCGGCTGCGCGAGTACACGGCTACCTAAACTACTATTGCCGGCAACTTCAATAAACTAAGCGGTCTCGCAGCTAAAGAAAAACTATTTACTGCGGATTTCACCGACAAACAGTAATTTACGAATGGCGCTGCCAAATGGGGCGCGATATCTAAGAAGGCAATCGGGCGGTTATCTTCGGCGGGAGCGCATCGGATGAACTAACTGCAGTGCTTCGTCTTTCTTTGCGTCGGCTAATACGGTCAGGCCAGGGTGCTCTATTCTGTCTCGTCTACGCACAACTTCTTGTTTTCTTACATGTCTGGCTCAAAACTTTCCAGACTGGCTGCAGACCGAGATTGGCTCGGTGGTAAACGGAGCGAAGCGCCAGATCTCGTTCTTCTTTGCTCCTTTTTCCCACGGCGGAGAGAAGGGCCAAGAGACGCGCGCGCGAAAAACAGGCCCCGCAAAAGGAATGAGAAAAGAAAGGCTAACCTCCTCTAGCCAACGGTTATCGGGCGATGCCTGATGCGGCGGCGCTTGCTCCGCGCGCTGCAGGGCGTTCAACGAGTCTTTCAAATCCTTGGCGAAGCTCAACGGGTCCTCCTGAAGTTTGGGCGGCGGCGGCGGTTGCTGAATGGGGCAGCTACACAAGCGGCAGTTCCGGGGAACCGACGACGAACAGGGTGGGGCAGTACGATTGGTGGTGGTGGGCCAGCAGCCGAACACCTCCATCTACGCGGCCACACCACGGGTCGTTGTGGACGCTGCGAGGGCGCAGCGGTGCCAACGCGCGGCATGCAGCGATGAGCTGCTGCTGCTACTAGCACTGCCGGCGGCGCTCGGGCGTCGCTGCCGATGCTCACGGTCCGCCGTGCTTACGAACGGCTGGGGTAGAAGCGAGTAGTACACACACCGTCACACACACGACGACGACGACGTCGCACGGCACAGCAGCGGCACAAGGGTGCGGCGAGCGACTTGAACGCGCGTCTTCTGCCAGAGCGGGCGTCCCACTAAACAACACAACGCGCGCGCGCCACGGCGTCGTACGGCAGGAGAGTACACTGGCCCGGCGGTGACGCTTGGCGCTTCGGGCTCCCGCCACCAGGGGTTTGTTTACGTCCTCGGGAAATGACCTTCTGCGTACTCGCGTCCCTAGGCGAGTCGCTAGCAATCCCTAGCGTATTCCCCGTAGGTACCTAGGCGGCCCTCTCTCCGGCGTCCTACGCCCCGACGGCCCCCCCCTTCGTCCGCGTCGCGACGTCGGCGATCGACGCGCCATTTTGGCCTCTCGCCTCTCAAAACCCTGCGGTGGTGTCTCGCCCTCGTACAACGTGCCACCCTCAACCCCGCTTCCTCTCTCGCGAGCCCAGCAGCGCGCCTGTTTTCGCAGTGGTGGGCGCTTTTCAGGAAGGGTACGCGCACAATAGTTGCAGATGAGGCCGCGGTTATTTTGGTGGCCTGGCGACCTTCGTCACAGGGCCTGTCCTTTTGCTTCCTGTGAGCAACGAAGCACTACAAAAAGCTCTTCAGTCGCATTTCTCAGAGTCCGGGCAAGGAATTGTGCTTCCTGTGTGATCGTTCGTTCGTTCGTTTCAACATCGTGACGCATGCGAATGATACACGTGAACCGTGCGGCCATTCAGGTTCTCCTTTAGTAGGGCCAGTTTACCGTACGCAAAGAATACAAATACCGTGCCGTCGATGTCGGCACGTAACTTTTATAGGTCTGCAAGACCTCTATTTAACAACATTGGTCATTTCATCTCGTTGCCGCACGTAATGAGCAACTTCCTGCGGCTGAAAAGTTTAAAAAGAAGCTGCGTGCCCACCGCGATGGTGCGGTATTTCCGTACTTACCGTACGGTTAACTGGTACTGCTGAAATACTCTTAACAGAGTGTTTTAGCGGCAGCGGTTTACATGTTTACATGTTACTATAGTTAACATTTGTTTCAAAAAGGGCTTCACTTTCGCAACTACAATGTGCTTTCAGTTCGTAACTAAAAAATTCGGCAGATCCCACGCACTGTGGGAATCGATATAATGCGAATTATTTTCATGTTAACATCTCTAATTTACGTTCGTCATGCTGTCACGTCGCCCAATACCTGTTTCGGTGTATATCGAGCCAGCGAACCGACCGCGAGCGCACCATTAGTGTGGCATGTAAATCATGTTGTAAAATGCATGTCAATATTTTCATGTTACCACCTGTCATTTATGTTCGTCTACAGTCACGTCACACAATACCACATTTGGTACATGTCAAGCTAGTGAAACGGCTGCGAGCGCACCATGAGCGTGGCATGTAAGTCATGTCGTACATGAAATGCATGTCATGATTTTCATGTTACCGCCTGTCATTTATCTTCGTCATACAGAAATGCCTCGTCATACCAATTTTGGTATATATTCATTTAACTAAATGGTCACGAGCACCCCGAGACCACGTCGTGTAAATCATGCTGTCCATGACATGCGAGTCATGATTTGCATGTTAGGACCTGTTACTTATGTTCGTCATACAATCATCTCGTACCATAGTAATTTTGTTGTATATTATATGAACAAAACAGTCGCAAGAGCACCAAGACCGTGGCATGTAAATCATGCCTTTCATGACATGTATGTCATGATTTTCATGACATGACCAGTCATTCATGTTCGTCATACAGTCATGTTATGCCATACCAAGTTTGGTATAAATCCAATGAACGATACGGCCAGGAGAGGACAAAGCCGTAGGCGGATAGATAGATAGATAGATAGATAGATAGATAGATAGATAGATAGATAGATAGATAGATAGATAGATAGATAGATAGATAGATAGATAGATAGATAGATAGATAGATAGATAGATAGATAGATAGATAGATAGATACGCTCAAAGTCGCCGAAGTTTGCTAAGAAATGCTTCGCATTTAAATACTAATATGACAGTTCCAGTCAAAACAAATTATTCCGCATTAGAGGAAACTCGATGTAACAATCAAACATGCATCCGATAAGACGCACACGCACGGTGAATGCAGTACAAGAAAGGGGGGCGAAAGGCAGGCGCCGCGCATGCAGCAATCTTGCAGATTGGCGGCCATGTTGTTAATGCGAAAAGCTGAACAGGGACAGCCGCGTCACGTATTGCTGGTCATCGGAGACGCTTCCACAGTTGGCCTCTCCATTGCTCGGATTAACACTTGGTCACAGTATTTGGACCAGTTGAAACAGCCATCATCATCATCATCATACGTCTTATGTCCACTGCAGGTAAAATGCTTCTCCCAATGACCTCCAACCGTCCACGTCCTACGCCGCCAGATGACGCCATTTTATGTCTCCAAATTTCTTCATCTCATCGTTCCAGCTAACCCTTTGCCGTCCTCGGCCGCGCATCCCATCTATTGGTATCCCTTTCTTCCTTTGCCCTGAGTGACCACCGGTTACCTGTCATTCTGCTGACGTGGTCTGCTCAGGACAAAGGTATCGGCGACCCTTGCTTGTTCTCTTGTGCAATCTGTTATCTTCTTATCTCGTACAGTTACGCCTGTAATTTTTCATTCTATCGCGCGCTGGGTGAGTAAATAGTCAAAATCACGTCAGGTAGTATGTCGCATACGCTTTTGCTTCTCATTTTGAATTCAATTCAATTCTCTTTATTCACCTCAAAGATCCAATCCTGCTGAACTCCTAGGATATGCAGGTTTGCGTGGCTTCAAGCAGTACTTCATGCCCGAAACCACTTAGGGTGTGGTTTTTGATGGCCGGGATGGTGCGGGAACAGCGCGAAGGCGTGACTCGAAAATAAAAACACCACCATAAATGCATGCAAACCAGTGAAAGCAACTGAGGCGTGTAAACAAGGCGGTTCTCACGGCCTTCGAAACTACCAGAGGTCTGTTTTGCTACTGCCATTTCCCGCATTTTCCTTATGGGTATTTTACGGAGGTTCCATCCTTCCTGTCCAGAAATTCCAACCACCTCCTCGCCTCACGCAAAAACAGGTCTGTTTGCATACACGACGCCGCAGTCGAAGCCAGGACAGGGCGGGACCAAGGGGCACTCCCTGCACTTCCAGAAAGAAAGCGCGGGACATGAATGGCATCTTCCGCCGTTGAAAGGCCGCAAATATGCGCCGGCTTTTTTGAAGCAAAGGAGGCGGCATTCTTGGCGAAGAACGAAGATGCCGGCGAAGCGCAGGGGATAGCGCGTGTTATGAGACAACGCATGCAGTCGGGGCGAAGATCACCCGTCGCTGACCAAGTGGCTTCCTAGAATCTCGTAAAGGCTACTGGCCCACGTGTGGCCCCCCCCCGTGGGGTAAATGGACTTGTTGTTGTTTACGGACGGGGGAAGTTGCCATGACGAATTTCGGGAACTGCCTTTTAAGCGCGGAGCGCGAAGGTGTTTTGAGCTACCGACGGTTTACTTGAAGTTGTAAAAAGAGAAGGAGAGAGGGACGATGAAGAGGGAAAAGGCAAAGACGTGTCCGTTCGGCTAAAGTCCCTAGATGTTTTTGAAAAAGTGAAAAATCTAGGGACTTTACGTTTGGCTGTCTGACATCTGGGAAGAAACAGTGGCGTAGGTTAAAAAAAAGAAAAAAAACGAATGGTGGCATTAAAGAAAACACAGAGATGCAGTTATTGTGAACACACCCTCCGTAATAGAGTACACGAAAACTAAACCGGTCTGATAGACCAACACTTTCTCGTGCTCTTTTAAGAGAGCGGTGGTTATCCGAGATGTGGAGTACCTCAGCCCCCGGCCTCGCTGGCTACTTTCTTCAGTGCTGCGCCAATGTATACAGGCAGGTGCTTTTGTTCCGAGAAGGTGGTCGCCCGAATCAGCCGCAAGATTTGGTCACTGATAGACGGAACAGCGTGTGGGGGCGGCACGTCTAATGTGCACGGGGTGTGTTTGAAAGAAAAATTTGTGTATTTCCTCTCCTGAAGAGGGCAAAGAGAACCTCCAGAAGAAAACTTCCTCTGTGTCCCGCATACTTGTCTTCACAATGGTTAATCACTGATGTTGTTTATACGTTGCGGCAGATTTATCGTCGCAGCCTGCCTACCAGGTGCCTATCCGTGCCAAGCTGTGCCGGTGAGCGCGGGGCCCAGTGACAAGCTCTTCCGGGGAAGTCATTCTACCAGCCAAACTACGAGGCATTATGTAATTCTCAAGAGCGAAGCACTGTTTTGCTACCTCCCCCGCACGATCTGCCGCCCTTTGTTTACTTTTTGTTTTTTAACGCATCGTTGCCTCCCTTGTGCGATGTGTCTTACTTTGTTCATTTTGTGTGTTTGTTGGTGCAAGTTCGCGCTTTATTGCAGACTAAGTGTGTTCCTCTTACCCCGTCGCTTTAATGAGATGCGCGTAAGAAAGTACGTACACACGCTGCATGATCACCTGCATGGTTTCGCACCAGTTGTTTATTCGTTTCTGCTCCTCACCATTCAACATGCTGGCTGTAGCGAAGCTGTTCTTAGTCGAGCCTTTCATGTCCCGGGCTCCGCCGTAGATCATAAACGGGTATGTGCCCCAGAAAGTGTCTAAGTCCCACTACGAATATGTGCCACTACTCCCACCTCGCCCGCGACGCACTACTCCCACCACTCACCACTACACCCACTACTACTCCCGCCACTCCTCCCCCCTTCATTCACCCACTTCATTCCACTTCATTCCGCTTAATTCAAATCCCACTTTATTCAACCAGCAAAAATAATTGGCGAAGCGAAGGCTTCTTTGGAAGCAACCAGCTTCGCTTTTTCATCAGTGCCCCCCAAGTGGAACTGGCTGAATTTTTTTTTCATTTTCTCTGTTTTTTCACCACTACCATCCTATCAGCACAAGAAAATACCACATGCCACACTTACACGCTTCTTATCTGGCAATGGATCAAATCGCATTGCTGCGATCTTGACCAAAACGGACAATATTAAAAAGCCGGCAGATCCCACGCACTGTGGGAATCGATGTAATGCGAAGCAGCCAGGAAGGAGCAAATCATGCTTTACATAATTTGCATGTCCTGTTGTACATGTTACGACGTGTCATTTGTGTTCGTCATACAGTCACGTCGCGATATACCAATTACGGTGTATGTCAAGCTAGCTAACTGGTCGCAAGCGCACCATGAGCGTGGCATGTAAATGGCATTGTAGATGACATGCATGCCAAGATTTCCATATTACCACTTGTCATTTATGTTCGTCATACAGTCATGTCACTCAATACCAAATTTGGTGTATCTCAAGCTAACGAAACGGCCGCGAGCGCGCCGCCATGAGCGTGGCATGTAAATCATACTTTTCATGACAAGTTAGTCATGATTTTCATGCTATGACCAGCCATTCATGTTCGTCATACAGTCATGCCGCTCAATACCAAATTTGGTGTATCTCAAGCTAACGAAACGGCCGCGAGCGCGCCGCCATGAGCGTGGCATGTAAATCATACTTTTCATGACAAGTTAGTCATGATTTTCATGCTATGACCAGCCATTCATGTTCGTCATACAGTCATGTCACTCAATACCAAATTTGGTGTATCTCAAGCAAACGAAACGGCCGCGAGCGCGCCATGAGCGTGGCATGCAAGTCATGTCGCACATGACAAGTCATGATTTCCATATTACCACTTGTCATTTATGTTCGTCATACAATCATTTCACTCAATACCAAATTTGGTGTATATTAAGCTAACCAAATGGCCGCGAGCGCGCCATGAGCGTGGAATGCAAGTCATGTCGCACATGACAAGTCATGATTTCCATATTACGACTTGTCATTTATGTTCGTCATACAGTCATGCCACTCAATACCAAATTTGGTGTATATCAAGCTAACGAAACGGCCGCGAGCGCGCTATGAGCGTGGAATGCAAGTCATGTCGCTCATGAAGTCATGATTTTCATATTACCACTTGTCATTTATGTTCGTCATACAGTAATGTCACTCAATCCCAAATTTGGTGTATATCAAGCTAACGAAACGGCCGCGAGCGCGCCATGAACGTGGCATGTAAATCATTATTTTCATGACAAGTTAGTCATGATTTTCATAATATGACCAGCTATTTATGTTCGTCATACAGTCATGTTATGTCATAAAAAATTTGGTATAAATCCCATTAACGATACGGCCAGGAGAGCACAAAGTCGTAGGCGGCTAGATAGATAGATAGATAGATAGATAGATAGATAGATAGATAGATAGATAGATAGATAGATAGATAGATAGATAGATAGATAGATAGATAGATAGATAGATAGATAGATAGATAGATAGATAGATAGATAGATAGATAGATAGATAGATAGATAGATAGATAGATAGATAGATAGATAGATAGATAGATACGCTCAAACTCGCCGAAGTTCGCTAAGAAATGCTTCGCATTTAATAACTATTCGGGTTTAACGTCCCCAAACCACGACGTCATTATGAAAGACGCCGTAGTGGAGGGCTCCGGAACATTTTGACCATCTGGTGTTCTTCAACATGTACCTAGAGACTACACTGGTCTAGCATAAAGCCTCCATCGAAATGCGGCCGCCGCGACGTTCTGGTCCGCAGTCCAGCAGCGTAACCACTAGACCACCACGGCGGGTAACCGAAAACGGAGCAGTTCGGTTTTCATACACGTAACCATATATCGGTGTCAGGACCCAAGGGCTACTGGCCGCCGTTTAGGCGGGGACCTGTTCCCCAAACCGCTGGACCCAATAAAGTTATTTCTCTCTCTCAATGTGTTTACCTGTTTCTTGTTTTGTTCATCCTTTACTTTCGAAACAATGGCATACACACAAATGCCTGTTTACGTTCTTACAAGAGCTCTATTGTGTACGTCTGAAAGGTTTTACTTCCAACCTGTTTCTTCTGTCTGAGAGAACAGTGTCGTAACACACTTTAAAAGAGTTGATTGTTGGGCGAGTTGGTGTTTTGACATTGAAGGTGTGGATCTGCCTTCAATAAAATCGGTTGTTAGTGTGCGCCTGTGCTCGTCTGTTCCTTGCTGTGTGTCCTGTCTAGTCGCGCTACTCACGATGGTTTCTATGTCGTAACTCACGACGCAGCAGGGATTAACGTTATGACCACCTCACTTACTACCAGTGACAATGGAAAAAGAACATACAGCCCGCATACCCTCGAGGTTAAGATCACGCGAGCGCTATCTTTGCAATGGTCACGCGTGTATACACGAGTCGCGTGCGGAGGCTTGTATACATCACATGACTCGACCGCAGCCAGCTGGAAGCACGAATAACGTAAACAATGTACCTATGTTTCTTCACCTTTTCGTGAAACCGCGTGCTTTTATATAGTACATCAAACGAAAATGTCTGCGCGCAGCTGCGCGCGTTCGTAGAAGTCTAGATGGTCGCGAGACTCGCGCTGACAGAACAACAAGAGATGTCCGTGGGAGCAAGGTCGTCACAAAAGGCTGTCACCTGCGCTCTTTCGACTTGCAGCGACAAGCGAGCCAAAGCAGTCGCTGATGCGCACGGATGCACAATGCTATATGCGGCGACTTTAATACCACGCGGATTTCTTGCGATATGTGTACGCGATGTCGAATTCATCATCGGCTTCTGATCCTCGCCGTGACGTCCGGTTGTGTCGTTGCCATCGTATTTAATGGGATCGACATAGGATAGTTCTAGCACAATGCGTTAACAAAATCAGAACAATTATGGCGAATGAGAGAGAGAGATATGAAGAGGAAGGCCGGGAGGTTAACCAGATATTAGAATCCGGTTTGCTACCCAGCACTGGGGTGGGGAAGGACAAGGAAGAGGGTGTAGGGAGAGAGAGAGAGAAAAGGGAAAGAAACGCACGTGAACACACGCGCGCACACACGCACGCACGCACGCACACACGCGCGCGCACACACACACACACACACACACACACACGCACGCACGCACACACACACGCACACACACACACGCACACGCACACGCACACGCGCACACACACACACACACACACACACACACACACACACACACACACACACACACACACACACACACACACACACACACACACACACACACACACAGGAAGGGCATTCTGGCTGCAATCGTTCAGAAAGGCCCGGTCGATCGCAAAAAGCGCAGTAGCGCTTGCAGGGCCGTCTTCTGCAACGTTGCATCCTGACGATGGTGTAAAATTCTTTCCTCCGACAGAGGTTGGTCATCTAACTTGTTGAGCGCGTTGCAAAGCCATAATCGCTGTGCACTATACTGTAGGCAGTCGCAAAATATATGTCCAATTGTTTCTTCGTTGCCACAGTGGTCACAGGCTGCGGTGTCGGCCATCCCAATGCGAAAAGCAGGCGTTGGTAAACGCAACGCCCAACCATACACAGCCTACACAAAAGGGTCGCGTCTACTCGGCGAAGCCTCGTTGGGACTTGAAGACATAACGTAAGGTCAAATGAGTGCAGTCGGGCATGCTTGAAGTGCGGCTGATTCCATGTGACGTGGTGCGTTGATGAGCAAGCAAGCGGAGCTTCCGTGCAGCATCGGCCCTAGAAAGCGGTATGTTCCATGGTATTCCGCGTGGGCTGAGCGGGCAGCTCGATCGGTCCACTCATTGCCAATGATTCCGCAGTGACTGGGTAACCACTGAAAATTAATTCGGATGTCCTTTCTCAGTTAGGTTTTTTATAACATCTGCTTCTCTAGTACCAGCTGTTCGTGCGGTCCGCGGCGTAAGACTGACAGCAGAGACTGCAGTGCCACCTTTGAGTCGCAGAAAACTAGTCCGTTGGTTGGTCAATGACGAATTGTAACGCGGTCCGAACAGCTGCCAGTTCTACTGCCGTCGATGTTGTTGCGTGGGGTGTCTTGAATTTAATCGTTGTGACCAATCTTGGTATCACGACTGCTCCGGTTGAGGCTGTTCGGCAGAACGGATCCCTCAGTGTAGATATGTATGGAGTCTTGGTACTTTAGTGGAAGTAGTGAGCTGCTTAAGTGCCGGTGACGACAAATCCGTTTTTTTTTTCTGGACGCCAGGTATGGTAATGTTGATATTTGGTTGAGTGAGGCACCATGGAGGAATCAGAGGTCTAGCGGCAGGAGTGAGAAGGAAGTTGGTATTGATTCACCACCGCGCGGTCACTGTTTGGCAGTTCCTCACGCGTCCCGCGTCCGGCCACTGTTGATGCACTCTGAGGCAAGTAGGGAAGCACCCATTATGCGAACCAGAACACTGTAGTAATATGAAGGCCGTCAACCACTATCACAGTCATCAGAGTCGATCATGGCCGAGAGCACAGAGAGGCTGCTTAGCAATGGCTAGGCAGGTGTGACTGGCTTGTTTAGGTGTACCGCGCAAATATATGCATTCGCCAAACTGCTTTCGTGGCAATCCGCTCTTCAGCGCTTCGGTTTAGGGAGTATTTCTTCACTTCGCAAAACTTACAAGCCGCCGCTTTATGGAGACCTCATATAGCTTCAATGGACTCCTCACGGGAAAGACTTCAGTTCTCCCATTGGACCCGACCACCCGTCTATATGGACGTCAGCAGGGGAGTGCAAAAGGGGCACTTGACCCCCCTCAAGCCACACCAGCGCTTGCGTTGCCCCCCCGTCCAAGCTATGCCAGCGCTCTCCTCCCCCTTCCACAGGCCGCTATGCAACACTGGTTTGCAGCCCCCCCCTCCCCCCTTAAGACAAAATCCTGCCGACGACAATCGTGCCCGTCTCTTCTAATAAAAAGAGTGAACTTAGTTTCTATAATTATTGCAGTAATTACTGTATCCAGTCACCTTAACATGTCTGCCGCCACAGAGAGTGATGCCGAAGGTAGCGAGCAAATATCGTTTTTCGGAATTATCGCACAGATGCCTTGAAATTCGCGCAAGGCAGTGCCCTCCATGGCGCTTGCGCGCGCGTTCGTCTGCGCTTTGTTTTCGGGACTCGCGGCCAAGTTCTCTCTCGGCCGTTGGTGATGCCTCGCCTCGCTGACCTTCCGTCACCGTCGTCGGCGGCGTCTCGAGCGCACAAAGGGAACGGTATAAGGCCCTGCTCGCGAAAGGTCACCACGAAAAAAACAGGTGCAAGCTTTGAGAAATAAGACTCCTCCACGCACCTTCCTGTACCGATACGGCCAGGCGCGTCCTTGAAGAAGAACGGCCGAGGTGGCTGCAGCTGCGTATGCACAAAGCGCACAAACACAGGCAAACGCGCACGCCGCCAGATACGCAAGAAATAACGTTGAGCGCACCGAAAAACACCGACGACGACGACCGCGGCTGTTGCTGCACGCTGTTCCAAGCTCCTCTACAAAGAGCAAGAATCCGGCAAGGCCGGCGTAGCTGTTACACAATCATGATCACCGTCGTCTGGTTATCATTATCATCATCATTATATCTATGTACACTACATGATGAAGTCAAGTTAAAGAGAACATTTATTTACGACGGGTACAGAGCTAGTATACTGAAGGGTCAACCTGGTAAGAAACCTGCAAGAACCAAACAGCTTGAAGAGTTCTGGAGCCCTCTCCAGGCCTAAAACAGCTGCAAATCTGTAACAGCAGTAGAAAAAGCGCAATGCTGATCGTATATATGTGGTAGATGCGCTTTCCCGCATATATTTACCTGTATAAATACATGCGTATTGCGCGCATTACGGAACAATTGAAAAAGAGAGAAATAGATGAAATGGAAAGGCAGGGAGGTTAGCCTGGTACCATGGTAACCGGTTTGAAATACCTCACAGCATAAGGACTTCACGGAATTGACTGGATCGTACTTTCATCATTGACGAACTGTAACAAAGAAACAGAAGAGCGCGCACGTCATCGGACGAAAGGGCCTCGAGGACGAAAGGGTCAAGCTCTGCTGGGGCCTCGAGGAAAGCGCTTCCGAGTGTGCGACTATACCCGAGTGGTCTCTCTCATGGATCGTTAGGGAATCAAGAGCACGCTGATTGTCAGGTCATTGGTGTTGTGTATACGTTGGTTTCAAGGCGCCCTTGTCATCGACCGGGCTGTACTCGCCCATCACCTGGTTGGCATTAAGATTGGCCTGAAAGGCTGACGTCTGTAGTAAGTCTGTAGTACGGTCTTCAGTGAGCCGATCCCGTTGGCACCACTACGACAGCACATCAAAGCGTTGCAACCGAGCGACTCGGTGTTGGCTGCTGTGATGCGCATATATATGTAGACGATGTTGGCTGCTGTGAGAATCTGCACAGGAGCCGAAATTGTAGCACCTCATTAGGTTAGGTTGCGCTGAAGCGAGTTTGCAGCACGAAGGGCCGTATACTGCGCCACTGTTTTTCCATGACATGACATGACAAGAACTTTATTGGAGTCCTGAGGAACTGATGCCCCAAATACTTCCTCTCCCATGTCTTCGTACGCAGCGTGTTGAATTCGTGGAACATGAAGAGCATATTTTCTGGAAACGGCACGACAAAACGTTCAGGGTATTGCCGCTGTCATCGTTGTTTCGTGTGAGTAACAATAGGAGGATCAGAAGGTATAGGACGGGCTAACAGTTCAGTTCAGTTTTATTTTCATAAACGCCCCCCATTCAGGGGGTGTTAGATAAGGGGTGGGATTACAAAATAAAACAGCGACGGTTGAATTAACATTGCAGGTGATCAGTGATGCGTTCTTGGAAAGATGATGATGAGGAAATGGCGACGACGTCATTGGGTAGGTCGTTCCAGTATGATGCTGCTCTCAGGAATAATAACGCAGAAAACGTGTGCGATGGTGGGCGGGCAACTTCAAGTGGATGACGGGTTCAGTGGCAAATGCGTGATGAGGCTGTGATATATAAGGAGCTTGGTTGAGAGATGAATAAAATAACTTGAGGTAATTGGTAAGGCTAGCAATGCGGCGACGATATGAAAGGAGCGATTCCCTTGTTCAAAAGAAGGAAAGGAGCAAGACCCACGGTGAGTTTCGCAGCTGTGTCGCCTGTAAAGCGGAACGCCCGCAGAACGT
Source organism: Rhipicephalus appendiculatus (assembly GCA_030522465.1). Taxonomy (NCBI): domain Eukaryota; kingdom Metazoa; phylum Arthropoda; class Arachnida; order Ixodida; family Ixodidae; genus Rhipicephalus; species Rhipicephalus appendiculatus. The sequence goes on from JALIZH010032992.1 coordinate 4,915,510, forward strand.
CCCACGGTCTTGAGAAGGTGAATGCCGAGAAGGAAGGAGAGAGAAGGGCGCGACACGCAAGGGCAGAAACAAGTGTTACATAAACTACACTCGTATTACGAAACCCTTCTTCCGTGTTTCAGCGTAAGCAGTTGTAGGTAAGATCAAGGGGCAAGTATATATACACCGCGCATTTAGTGTTGCTCAGCGAAACTGATATACCTCCTACGTGGCGCAAATTGAGGTTGCGGAGTCCCGGCCCACGCGGACCTTTCGCGCTGTCGGCGCGCATATGTGTACCGCGAGCGTACGTTTGCACTTTGAAAAAAAAAAAAAAAAAAGAAAAGAAAAAGAAAGAAAGAACGAGTATGCGACGATGCGTTTCTCCATTCAGTGAGTCCTGCACTTGCCACCTGTGATATGACTCTCTTTAACGAGACATGTTAACTCTCTTTTAGGGGTGCCACGACTCTCCAACGAGAGTATAATGATATCCAAAGAGAGTTCACATGTCTCTTGAAAGAGTTTCGTATACGTGGCAAGCAAGCACTCCCAAAAAAGACTCAAATGACTTTTTTTCTTAAAGTGCACCTCGAAGTACTCGTAAGACAAGGGGGGAGGGGGGGTTACGAAAGCCGCCATCATCATGACGCTCGCACAATACTTGAGAAACCCTGTGTGCACGTAATTGAGTCAGAGACGTGGAGCGACGGCAGCGTTTTCTCTGCTCATGCAGCGGAGGCGCCAGAACGATGTCGTGCATGCCACATAGCACGCTGAAGCCACGCAAGAGCCCGCGACCCTCGTTCGCGCCCCCTTTCTTCCTATTCTTCTGCGCCCATCTCTTACCGCATTCGCGGAAGAAAAGATGCCGCATGCAGGGCAGCACGCGCTCAGTATACCCTAATACCCTCGGACAGACGCCGCCTATACATGCACGCCGGTGAAAGAATGCGCGCGTCTACGCGGGCCACCACCGTAATTGCAGACACAAGCGCGCACGCACACGCACCCACCGGCTGCCGGTCGCTGTAGTACGTGTGTATACCGTTGGCCGTGAATAAATCTTGCGCTCGAGAGAGAGAAGTGGGACGGACACGCGCCCCTCGGTTGAAGCAAGAAGCTAGAAAATAAACGCGAACCCGACGGTGCAAGAAGGTTCGCACCGTGGAAAAGCAAGGGCGAGCAATGAAGCGGAGAGCCACAAATGGGGCTGCTGCGGCCGCCCTGACACCGCGCCTTGAGGAGTCCTGCTGTAGATTTGGAGGAGAATGGCGCAGCGCCGCGAAGTGGCGCCGCGCGCACTCTCCTAGCGGAATATGCGAGAACGAGTATTTCCTCCTTTTCGCGTCGCAACGAAATGACCGCCATTGTTGTGGACGCGCGACGGCGTACGGTACGGGTACGTGTCGATGGTGTGACTTGACTGACGCGCGTCAAAGAGGTCATATGTATGAGGCAATCATTGCCGCTCTTTGTCGAAGTCACTGCGTCGACGCGAACCGACCGACGCGATTGTCTACGGGCATTAATTGACGACAGGAGCGCCCCCGCGCTGCGAGTGACTGTAGTGAACCAGAACACCGCGTGACCTCCGCGTTTAGCTCCGGCAGTGCGCGCGCGCGCTGCCGAAGGTAAACGTGGAGGCAACGAACACTATATTGTGACTGCAATCGAAGCCCCATATATCGAACCTACATATAAAGAATTATTGTGCATATGAAACAGTTCTAAAACCCCTTGAATATATTTTCGATATATCAAATACTTTTTATATCGAATTACGTATACATGGAACTCTTTTGTGGCTCCATCAAGATTCGATACGTTCATGTTCGACTGTACATCAGTGATGTTCCGTGCAGGGAATTTTCCCTTTTTCAGGGAATTTTCGATAGTCATTTTGGACGAAAGGGAAAAAGGGAATCTTCGCGATAGTGCAGGGAATTTTGAGGGGCGGCTAAATTTTTTTTTATAACGATCAAAAGACTGTGGACATGAGGCTTTCGCATGTCGCAATCGTTTCTGGCGCATGTAGCGCGCCAAACCACAGCCTCTAAGGTTCGTTTTTAAAGACCATAGTCTTTAAAAACCCAGACTGGGTTCTAAAAACCCAGTCAATATATATTCTAGTCACTTCACATTTATTTATTTTTTTTCTTTACGGTAGTTTGCAGAACCGTTCCTAATCAAGTCAATAAAATGTTAAATACCACCACAAAAGCTTGTTTTATTTCACAATATTTAGTCACGATTATTTAAAAGTTGACGTGCTTTTTGTACAAAATGTGGTGCATATAGATACAGAGCGTCTGCTATAGGCACATTAATGTACGCCACGTCACTCAGTAACAAAAAAAACAATAATAAACTTTTCTTCTTATGCAGTGGCCGTGTGCATGAGCATGTACAGCATTCCTTCCGCATCGCATACCGCTTAAAGCGAGCTCTAAGGTAGCTCCTTCGTAGTATTAAAAGCCGATCTCAGAGGCGATGCTTTGAGTTGGGCAGGAAAGAAGAGAAAGCGATGGGAAGAGCCTGAAACACGTCAAACACTATATATATATATATATATATATATATATATATACTTTTTTTGTGCAGGGAAATATGCGGGGATTTTTGGCGATGTATGCGGGGGAAAATGTCGGAAATGGGGAATTTTCGGGCCTCGGAAAGGGAATTCTTCTGTCCAGGACGGACATCACTGCTGTACATAGCTTTTATCGAGAAATGCGCGTCTAAGGTAGGTCTCAGTCGGGTCGGGTTAGGTCCACTCGGCATCTGACTGGACCTTTGGCGCCAATATCGTCTCCGGGCTGTGATTACGTCAGTTGTTAAGCAAGAAACATGGGTTGTCGAGAGTCTTCCTCTACGAATAAGTGTAAGTACAGATCCGCTTTGCATGAGCCGACGCTATACCAGGACCAATGGTTGGAAAGGAGGATGCCGGTTTTCCAGTAGATAGATAGATAGATAGATAGATAGATAGATAGATAGATAGATAGATAGATAGATAGATAGATAGATAGATAGATAGATAGATAGATAGATAGATAGATAGATAGATAGATAGATAGATAGATAGATAGATAGATAGATAGATAGATAGATAGATAGATAGATAGATAGATAGATAGATAGATAGATAGATAGATAGATAGATAGATAGATAGATAGATAGATAGATAGATAGATAGATAGTGCGCCTGTATGCACGCTTGTATACGTAGCGCGCACGTGTGTCCAGAGATGCAGCAGTGACTTCAGAAGAACATGCATATCGCTCGAGGCAAACTCCGAAGCGTATATGGCCATCCTTCGAGGTAAACAACTTTTCGCCATCTGCGTGCATCGTCGCTGCACGTGACCAAGGGGAAGAGTGAAATGCGCGTGCGTGTTTATGCAACCACAAACAAACGAACGGCATGCGTGCACCGCCTGCGTAATGAGAACTCAGCATTGCGTGCATTCGTCACTGTTATCTCACGACTGCGATACCATCTTTTTTTTTTTTTTTTCATTTTCTTTTCTGCGAGGCTTTTGGCCCAACACTGTTCTCTGAATTCCAGAAGGCGGCTATACTGTTTGTCGTCTCCTTGCTGTTGCCTCCAAGAAATATCGCACAAGCATCAGCCGAACAGGATGTGCGTTGGCACAGTGTAATTCAGGCGCGTTGTAAACAATCTGAAGCGAGGACGGGAGACGCTATTCTGGAAACCGTGTCGAACACAGCCACGCTTTATCGCTCGAGGTAATCAGGCAAGACATGCCCGCTTATCAGAAGAGGGTAATTCCGACTACTAAAAAAATCATAACAGCATACCCAGGGAACGCTGTATAAGGTCTCTGAGGCGTTCATTACCATGCGATGAAAGTGCGTGGAAACGGGTCATATTAATCGATTGAAGAATGGGTGACTCACTGCCCATTACAATGCCAAGTGAATGATAATCGTGCAATTCGATCGAAACGGCGTGTTTGCTGCATACGTGAATGGAACGTTGATCAAAACAGCTCTACTGTAAATATCACTTGTTGCACAGTCGCTTTCAGTGCGATTGTATGAGCGGCGCCACATTACTTATGCACAATAATGATCCGCAGATAACAAAGTATGAGCAAATGGCTCCCCGCTCATGGTCATCGAGAGGTTAGGCATAGCTGATCCGCAGCGCCAAGAAGCTTTACTCAACGTGAATTAAAGTGAATACGTTAATGAGGCTTATATACCTATAAAGCGCAGCTATATGCGAAAGAATGCGGTACACGGATAATAAGGCCTTGTACCTTATATGCAGTATAGCACGCGCTTTATTACACAAACGCGCGTTGCCCGTATCACAGTGCATGCCTCTCTTGCGCGTTCGGGCAAATCATAGCGCGTAATTCGTGAATACATGCAAGCAAAGAATTGATTATATTTTCAAACTAATTATTTTACACAATTTCGCTTATTTCTTTCTATTTTCGCACGAACGTACTTTTTATGTCCGTGAAAAAAATGTGATCATGTATTCTTTTCTTTTTTTTTTTTTGCACTAAAATGATCAGTATAGGAGACGTTGATGCCTTTATGGCGGCACCGGCTACTCTTCGTCGCTTAGCAAACGAAACATACAATACTATAAAAATAAAATAAAAAGCGCACGAAATATGTCATTCAGCAGCACACAACATGTGCACTGCAAACACATTGCAATCCAACAGCTTGGATTTAGAACGGTTTTCGGCTTTGTGGTGCTAAAGGCCAACTGTATAGCAAAAAAAAAAAAAAAGACGAAACGAAACGAAAACGAAATCAGGGCTTTTGAAATATCGCTGCTATAAATAAAGTTCAGCGTAGTACAGTGCTGTGTGTGTTAGGTGTCTGTACGGCGGTGTGTGTGTGTGTATACATGCATGTATTAAAAGTGCATCTAAAACACAAGTTTTTTTGCGGCGGAACTGCAGACGCAAAAAGCAAGTCCCCCAATATTTTTGTGGATTTTTGTGTCAACCGTATGTGGATATTTTTGCGGCCGCATGTGGATTTTTGTTTCACATTGGGTGACACAAAAATCCACATGCGGCCTTACTTAAAACGACAAGGCCTTATCCGCGATTCACACACATGTATCCCGAGTATGTGTGTGAATATGACTGCATGTTTCGCATACATTGAAGGTTCAAAAATGCCAATGCAGCGCGCAGTATGCGATTCCTGGTTTGACGTCACATGTGCCCATATATGTATACAGTGCTTGACGCACAGCCTGCCGACTGCTGGGGTAGAGTGTACTAGAACAGGGGAGTGCTCGGAACGGCCGCAGTACCCATAGAGTTTCCTAAAATTAACTAGAGGGGACTCTGGCGCTGCGATCGTTCAGCCACCATGGGAATGATGGGTAGTACACGGATTTGCCTAGTCTTCGTGCTTCCCGGCTTCAAACGCAGTTGTGGCTTTGTTTATTGGTGCGTTTTCGTTCAGTTTCGGATAAAAGAATGGACCGTTGTGAACTTCGTGAGCATATTTGAATCGTGAGCCTAAAAAGGTGAAGGTGGTGAAGCGTAACTGCTAAACCTTTGTTGAACTTTGTATTGCGGCAAAGCGAATTCGGGCCATACGCAGCCAAAAGAACGAAGACTAGGCAAGACTAGGCAAATATGTGTACTACCCATGATTCCCATGCTGGCTGAAGCGCCGTGTGTTGCAGCCCCCCATCGACACTAGCGCCAGAGTTCCCTCTAGTGTATTTATAGGAAACTCTATGGCAGTACCAATGCAGAGAAAGTGAAGCCCAAACAGGGTGAAGCCGCTTGTGTCGCTGCGATCGGTTCCCACTCAAAAGGCCCGGGTTCAAATCGCAGTTGTAGATGGTGAGTTTTCATTTTTTTTGTGTGTCACTTGTTATAGCTGTATCGGTTTTCCTTTGTTTCTTAAAACTAGCTTCAGCTGTATTGCTTCAAAAAATTAACGTAAAATGTGATGTCTAGTTTCCAGCCTCGTATTGGCAAAAATGTCGGAGGCCATACTTTACGTTTTTGATGAATGCCGGCCGTGCGGTGGCGCTGCAAATGATTACGTTGACTGTCAAATTTCATCTATTTCACTTCACATTTCACATTACCTTTTGTAGCAATACGTAGCAACTGAAGCTAGTTTTAAGAAACAAAGGAAAACCGATACAGCTATAACAAGTGACACTGAAAATAAAAACCCACCATATATAACTGCGATTCGAGCCCGGGCCTTTTGAGTGGGAAGTGGGCATTCTACCCCGTGCATGCACCACTTCGGCGCAGAGCCGCGCGCAACTCTTGAACGACGACGCATTGCAGACTACTGATCGCCGCGCCACAAGCGGCCCTGACCCTGTTGGGCTTCGCTTTTCGAAGCTCGTATCGAGCACTCCCCTGTTCTAGTAGTTGGGGGCCATCCCGAACGCTGTTAATTTAAAGTAATTAAATCAGTGTATAATTACGATTTTCAGACTTTGCTGCAGTTACTAATTGAGCTCGCGTGTTGTTTCGCGCCCGATCTAGCATTTATATACCGCTTTCAAAAATCCATTGGACCTATAAAGGAAAAGCGGGCAGACGGCATTCCTTTGTGCCTCCTTCGCCCTCGCCCGCTCAAGCAGGTAATAATACGTACTATATAGTAAGGGCGAAGTCGACGCGTTTATCTCTCTAGTTAATAGTCTAGTCTAGCAGCGGCTAACGTGGGACGTCAAGCATATAAGCGTAAACACCTGCTCACTTCGACACTCCCTGCTGCTTTCGAGGACGCGCAAATGCGCCAGATCTCCGACCGCTCCCGCAACTCAGCGGACGCTGTTCCCAATTACCGCTCGGAGAGCAAATACTTTATGAAATACGCGGCCGCCGCGGGGCATTTGTACGTGCCGCCCAAATGTATGCGAGAAAGCAGCAGCAAGTAATTAGAGACAGCACGTAAGCAAGCAAGCAAACAAACAAGCAAGCGCGCGGAGGTGTTTGCGGTACCGCGTAACTATACGTATATGCATCTGTGCGCACGAAGCATGCTGGTATGCTATATACATATACTATACACATACACATGGCTATGGCGCGACGCCCACCGCGGTGGGCTAGTGATTATGGTGCTTGACTTCTGATCCGATGGTCTTGCGATCGAATCCCGCTCGCGGCGGCCGCATTTCGATGGAGGCGAAATGCTACAGATGCCCGTGTAGTAGTCTTAGGTACGCGTTAGAGAACCCCCATGATCACATCATGGTTTTGGGGACGTGAAACACCAACAATTATGATTATTACGCGGGGCGACGTATTGTGTGCGAGTTTCGTGAGCGCGCGTGCATGCTTGTGTGCTTTGCGTTCTTGTGCACGTGCTGCCTTTCCACTTGGGCCGTCGCGTAAGTAAGCAGCAAAATGCAGCGAGACGCGGTACCTCGCGCGTACACACTATGCGGGCCCGCAAAAAGAAAGCGCGCGAAAGCCCGTCTCGGGCGGCTGTGAACGAGCGGCACGCCAGTCTGAGCAGCGGGGCCAAACGACCCATACATTACGCGCGCTGCTACCCCCGCGGGCTAGACGGCGAGTCTAGTATAGTGGCGCCGTTTCGCAATCCATTCATGCACTCCACGCGCGGTCGTCGGCGTACATATGCACGCACGTACAACGCGCACAAAAGGGCGAGTTAATCCCACGGAGCCCCAGATAGCCATGACTGCAGTTCTCTCTCTCTCTCCTTCAACGTGTGGTAAATGGTCCCAGTCAGTATATACGACAAGAAACTAATTGCTTCGGGAGCTGTTTCTTCCGCGCTTAAGCTATATGCGCTCGCTTTATTATCATTTTTTTTTCTCCCGAATTAATGGTACCCAACACCGACGCTGACGCCGCGTCGTACAAATGGTGCGCGCGCAGCTCCGCCGCGCCAAGTTGAGAGGGTCGGCACTGTCGTTCGACAACTATGTGTACACGGACGTGCGTGCATAGGCGTGCGTAGGGTTTTAGGGTTTTCCATTATGGAAGGGGGGGGGGGGACTGCACCCCCCCCCCCCTCCTTGGTCGAGTCCGAAAGAAAACAAGCACCGCAATGGATGCAAAAATGAAAATGAAGCGACGACGCGCTTCTCACAAAGGCCTGCTATTGGCCCCTGCAGCTTTCCGGACGTAAAGGCGGGAAGTTAGCTGTTCTTTGAATGCAACGTGAGGGTGCTCGGTCACCATCATAGTAAAAAAACGTGCATATCCACAACTCTGCGCATTAAAAAATGACGTGAAAGGTCCAACTGTGTAAAAGTACGGGGCACAATTGGCACCCCCTTCAGATGACTTGTGGGCGGAGGGGCGCCTCCCTGCCCCCCTCGTGCGCACGCCTATGCCTGTGTGGGTGAGAGCATGGAGGAAGGAAAACACTATAGGAGGGAGAGTCACGTGACAATGTTGAAGCCTAGGGTTTGCTATAATACTCACCGTAAACGGCTAGATCAGTGGTCTCAAACACGCGGCCCGCACATGGCTATGTTCGTCCCATATATATATTTTTTTTATTTTCATAATAAGCATGTGAGTCAGCTACGCTTGCATGATTGGTCTAAAGGATTGTTTTCGTGAGGCACCCCATGTGTGGTCACCATGTGTTGAAACATAACCGTGAAACAAAAACATTATTTCAGAATCGGCGTCCAGATTTTACTCACTTTTGAGATCGCGGTATTGACATGTTGGATGAAATCCTGGCCCCAAACATTGTTCAGAAATGACCCGTATATGAGATATGTTAAAAGTTTTCTTTTCAACGGTGGCGCTTGCTGACAATGTGTACGAACTAACCCTAACCCCCCACCCCGCTTTTACCTTCTTCTCTTACCCGGCCCTTGCGGGACTAAATTCTGTGTCTGCGGCCCGCTTCCTGAGATGAGTTTGAGAACCCTGGGCTAGATAGACAGCTAAGTGGACAGCGGCCGTCTTAAAGGCTAACTCCGGCGATTTTTTGACCGTGTCAGGATAATGGTGCTTTTATGTTCCTGAGACACTCTTGTCACGCGCCCGATAGCTGAAATGCTCAGCAAAATTCGAAAATAATTTTTAATAAGCAAAAAGGCGCAATACCGAAACCGAAACACAACCGAGTGTACTGTCCAAGTATGACGTAGTAGTTTGTTACGAACCGGAAGTCGTGCAAGGCATGCTGGTCTCGTCGGCGCGGAAAATCACACGCTCCTCCACAGAGAACAGAAAATCGCGCGCCAAACCAGCGAAGCGCCGGCCAAACACCGTCGCCTCGTGACCAGCACAATATACGCTGTAGCGGCCAAAGTTAGCGAACCCATCGGCTGCGTCACTTCCGTCGACCGGCAAACCAACACGTCACACACGCAATGTTGCCAATAATTGTGGGAAGCCGGGTGGGCGTTTGCAGACAATCTTTAAAATTCATTTGCAAACAATCAGCGCATGTCTCAAGCTTGAAATTTGGCATAAATGACGGAAATGTGCAAAGGAACGTACCCAGCGAATTTCATTGAGATCCATTGACCTTGAAAAACCTCCAGAGTTGGCCTTTAAGTCCCATTCCGATTCTCACGTAGCCGGCGAAATAGACAGCTTCGAGAAGACAGCATCGGAGAGAAAAACGATGAGGTCTACTCTGCTGTCCAAACAAGATGGCGGCTCAGCGAAACGCTCGGATAGCTCGGATCGAGCCGGTATGGTCGTCTGCACTCAAGCAGACGCTTTTCCACGCGCTCATCGTAAGCCCCGTTCAAATTTTAATAGATTTGAACACGAAATAAGTTAAAGAAATTACAATTATGCTTGTTTTCCTTAGCTTTCTGTTCTCAACGCGAGGTGGCGTTATGGAGCGCAGACGTCAGACGTCGTCCAGACGCGTTCCACTTCTCGTAAAACTGGGGCTCGATGCTGTTTTCGAAGCTGTCAGCGTAGACTGTCTACGATGCTGCACACTATTGGAACACAGCCCAAGTCATAAAAAAAAAAAAAAAAAAAAAAAAAAAAAAAAAAAAAAAGATTAAGCGCGAAATCGGCCCTGGTTACATGATAGGCAAGTGCTATTGGTCGCCTGGCTTTGCTCGCGTCAGCTGGGAGCGCTGCGTCAGCCTAATCCTACCCAGGAGGCAACGCGCACAGGCCGGAAGAAGACCCTTGATTTTGTTCTATAGGTGCAAAATCTTGGGACTTAAAGGCCAACTCCGGCGATTTTTCGAGGTCTATGGATCTCAATGAAATTCGCTGGGTACGTTCATTTGCACATTTCCGTCATTTATGCCAAATTTCAAGCTTGAGAGATGCGCTGATTGTTTACAAATGAATTTTAAAGATTGTCTGCAAACGCCCACCCGGCTTCCCACAATTATTGGCAACATTGCGTGTGTGACGTGTTGGTTTGCCGGTCGACGGAAGTGACGCACCGATGGGTTCGCTAACTTGGGCCGCTACAGCGTATATTGTGCTGGCCACAAGACGACGGTGTTTGGCTGGCGCTTCGCTGGTTTGGCGAGCGATTTTCTGTTCTCTGTGGAGGAGCGTGCGGTATTCTGCGCCAGCGGGACCAGCATGCCTTGCACGACATTCCGGTTCGTAACAAACTACTACGTCATACGTAGACAGTACACTCGGTTGGGTTTCGGTTTCGGTATTGCGCCTTTTTGTTTATTAAACATTATTTTCGAATTTGCTGAGCATTTCAGCTATCGGGCGCGTGACTAGAGTGTCTCAGGAACATAAAAGCACCATTACCCTGACAAGGTCAAAAAATCGCCGGAGTTGACCTTTAAGGCTTGCCGAGGCTGGCGGAATCACGTGACGCTCCCTCCTATAGTGATTTCCTTCCTCCATGAGAGAGTGCTTCGAGCGTTGTTTCAGACTTTGGCCATGGAATGTACGTTCAAGCTATATATATATATATATATATATATATATATATATATATATATATATATATATATATATATATATCGTGGGTGCTTGAACCCTTGTTAACAATGCTCTTGAATGCGTTTAGGAGCCGCCGAGTGTCACGGTGAGTCAGCAGTCTCCTGAACGCGCGAGTGAGTCGCGATACGATCGGATAGCTAAGTGAATGGATGATAAGCTGAGCGGATGCCGCAGCTGCAGTAAGCGAGATGCAACATGTAAATAGTGAGAACAATGCAGGGAGATGGATACGATTTGTCATTAACGAGACGTGTTTTGACGAGCATCGATCAGACTGCTCTTCAAAAGGCGCCATCATGTTCCTTGGATTGTCACGAACACACCAAAAGTACGCTTGAGGCGCCCGAAAGGAAACCTGGGCCCGTATTCACAAGAACGTCTCACGCAAACATTTTTTTTTTTTTGAAGATAATATTTCAGCCTATCAGTATGCGGCTTGAGAAGCAGCCTGAAGCTGAACAATGGGAGAACGCACTTAGCAAGGAGAAGACTTGCGCATTTGGCCTCTGATTCACAACTATATAGAAGAAGTTTAAAAAAGCACTTTTGTTGTCCTATCGCCCGCACGGGACGGAAGCCATCCAGAAAAAGAAATTGAATGCAAGTACACGTACGTATATTGAGAATCACGTTGTAGAACCGCTTGTGTTGGAAACTCTAATCCGGGCTCTCCAATTAGGCCGTCATTTTGGCGTGTAAGACTCCACAACATAATTTTTAATATTCACTAGATTCTTCGAAACTTTATCAAAGTTCCCTTCAGCTCTATACAAGAAGCGCGATATAGCCTCCACGTTGCCGCTGTGCTATAGTCGTGCGACCGGCAACTGCTGTGACACTTTTGGAACATGCGCGTGAATGCGTGCCGGCACGATTCCTAGAAACTACTCGAAACTACGATTCTTATTTGACAGACGAGGGGCGTTAGTAGAAATGAGGATACTGCGTTCATCCTACATACGCTGCCGTTCCGCGCTGCCATTTGTCAGATAGAATCTACCGCCAACTCGCCCAAGTTTCCTGACCATTTCTGCGAGGAAACACAAGAAAGCGTACTCGTTAGTCCACTTCGTGCTCCCGGGAGCAATTTCCCACGCGCGCATAACGGGCTCGTATAAGTAAACGGGGCCACACGAACTGCCACCCAGATAACCTAAGCGAAACCGGCCCCGCGAAGTCGTATATACATACACGCGTGCGCACGTGCAGTACACATTCGCGTCTATATACATATATGTGCTCGTTCGCCGCATTATACGACGGCGCCGCGAAAAAGCCCCACGCGCGCGACCGTCTCGCCCATATATCCTGTACGCGCATTGCCTTGCCGTCGTGCACGGCAGTGCCAAACAAGCCGTGCGAGCGGTCTAACGGCACGCACAGTGTATAGTAGCACGCAGCCATGCATATAGGGGGGGGCCCTGGCGACGGGACGCGCACAGCTCGCGCAGGTGCTTGTTTACATCGGGCACGCGTGCCAAGGACGGCCATCGGGGGAGGGACTTTGTACGCAAATTACACGGCCGTCGGGGCGACGCGCGGCGCCGAGGTCGGCGTCGTTCCGCGACCCCAGTGTGGCGCATGCTACGTGCGCAGCTGCAGCCCGGCTGGATGGCTGTTAGTCGACGGCGTGAACACTATAGTTTCCGATGCATGCCGTTCAGTCGCGACGCGCCCGTTACCTTGCGAATGGAGGGCGAAGAGAAAGCGCCGTCTTGAATTACCTGGAAGCTTGCATGGGCGGAGCGGCCGATCTTGTGTACGTGTCCCTTTGTCTTGTCTGCGGAACCTTTATAATGCGTGGACAGTAGCAGCCCAGTGCACAGTTCCGCAGATTCTGAACAGTGCCAAGTATATAGTCCAGCTTACTTTGACAGCGCTTTCTTTTACGCTGAGCGAGCACGTTGGCTACTTTTTCGAACGTTTGCCAAAACGCCGGAAGGCTGTAAAGCGAGAACAACATTCTCGTAGACACAGTCAGGTGCGCTACATACGTTGTGATATCAATGCCGCAGTATACGTAAGGTACTCAGTTTTTCCCAGAGCGGCACTATTCTTAGCAGCGTTGTATACGAGTTACATGCAAGGATAATAATAATCGTCATTGCTGGGGTTTTGCGCGCCAAAACCACGATATGATTAGGAGGCACGCTGTATCCGTAAGTTTCGACCACCTGGGGTTCCTTAACGTGTACCTATATAAAGTAAACGGGGCCCTAGCATTTTCACTTCCATCGCAAATTCGACCCGCCGCCACGGTCGGGAGCCTGCTACTTTCGTGTCCAGCAGCCGAGCACCGTATACCAATTCACCACCGCGGCGGGCGCCTGCTTGATTCTATTATAGTTAGCCCACATATTTATCGGGAAACACTACTCATGTACCCCGCAGAGGCCCATTGCTAGGATCATGCCAAGCTAATGGTGTCCTAACCAATTTTCTTTTCTAATCCGTATCCGGATGCGAAGAGTTTGTGCGTATTATCATGGGATGAGAACATACGGTCCTCCTCGTTACGAAACCATGTGAACGTGTCACAGCCAAGTGCATATCGATGCCTGTGTTGTGTCTCAAGTAAGCAATGCGGCGAAGTGCACTTGTGAATGAGGAAACGATCGGTTGTTTCAAAGGACCCATCATTCTTGCGCTGTGTCATGAGAGCACAGATAGACAGGTATAGAGGAACCCAAATAAACAAGGCTGTACGAGCGAAGAAGCGTCAATCAAATCATTGTTGCCTTCAAGAGACAATGGGTTATTGTCCTAAACTCCGTGTCACTGTTGCCCACACGCTTTGTATATTCGGTACATGCACTTTGTGTTAAAAATGAGAATGAGACACTGTGTACCAGAATATTTTACTCTGCCTCCCGCGTTTTGACAAGTGTAGATAATCATGAACCCTAGTTGTTACTTGTGTGCGCGTGTATTATATACGTACGCACAAGTTTTAAATTTGGGAATGACGAGGGCAATAATACAGCCGTCAGCTTCCGATAAAGAAATTAAGGAAAGAAAAAGAAAAAAAAACAGGAAAGAGAGGGCTCGTTTTGTACTTGTGGGTTTCTCCCGGTGGTATTCAGGACCCGTATTTTCAAGAAACGTCCAACGCAACAAGTTTTGTAAGACAGTATTTCAGCCAATGACAAGGCGGGACATATCAATAGTGAAGCCGGCTGGCCGACGGGAAAACGCACTTACGATAGAGAGGTTTCGTTAATTAGGCCCCATAATTTTAAGCACGACTGTGGTGCGCATGTCAAACAAATTACGTATCCCGGATATCCTCTCCTACGGACTATAAATGGCCCCATTTTATTTCAGATAAAACATTTTCGGGAGTTCATGGCGCGCTACCCTCTCCCCCCGCCCCCCTCCGCTTACTCCCCCCCCCCCCCCTCCCTCCATGTCGAGACAGCATCTGCGAAGAAACGGACCAAGGAAACCGACCAAGATTTGGTTAACGATCTCGACGTTATACGCGACTGTGCGGTCCGTTAGGCGCGAGTGTCTGCGAGAAGCGCTGCGCAAGATTCGCGCGCAGTGTATCGTAAAATAGGTCGCTACGGGATGACTCGGAGAAATGCGTCTTTTTCGTTTCTTTCGCGGCGAGGTCACACAAATCGCCGGAGTTCTGCCCCCCCCCTCTCTCTCTCTTCTGTGAAAGCAGTAAACATCGAAAGGCGCTCCTCGACGTTTTCCGTCACGCCACGGATTCCTATCTTCTCGATTCGAATCGATTACGCTTTTCGCGGAGGCAAATACGCGTGCACGCCGGCCCGGCGCTTTGTTTGAGTTTCCGCAACTTCCCATGAACTGTGTACGCCACCCTCTCCTCACCCTCGCCCTCCACCCCCTTTAACGCCGAGACATACAAACACCTCCCTTTTTCTTTATTTGTTCGTCGTACGCCGTCCCATCTCTGGCACTTTTCCGTACATTTTTACGTTCAAATTTTGCCATGTTTTCCTTTCTTCCTTTTACGGCGAAGCTGTTTAAGCTAGCCGTAATTTGTGGGTGCGGCATATAAAAAAACTATCATCATCATGAACGGGTATGTGCCACAGAAATTGGGTAAGTCCCTACTACTCATCGCTGGTCCACTAGAAATGAAGAAGGCAACATTTAGCCCAAAAAAATGGCTGCGAAGCAACGGCGGCGAGCCGAAGACCCCGAGTACGTGCAATGAGAGAATACTATAGGGAACGGGAAAGGCAACGGCGGCTGCGAGAAGACCCCGAAGCGATGGAAGGCTTACGCCGACGACGACGTGCCCTGTTAATCTATGAGAGGTGCGAACGCTTGTTTCAGCGCGAGTTTCCGTCTCTGAGCTGGACATCCGCGTCCAGTCTGTGACTGTCTGTGGTTTAACTTGAACCTCTCCGCGCTGAGAATCAACGTAGAAACAACCTATCACCTATAGCTAAAGCCTTTATAGCAACGGAAGCAACCTAGAAACAAACTGCATCACCTAGCTAAGGCCAAGAAGTAACCTAAATCTGAGTACACCGTTGTTCCTAAGTACACCCGTGTACTTAAATGTAAGTACACGGGTGTTCCCGGGGTTAAATTAATCCGGAGTACACCAATACGGCCTGCATCATGATCATATCGTGGTTTTGGCGCGTAGAAGCAATTATTATTATTATTATTATTATTATTATTATTATTATTATTATTATTATTATTATTATTATTATTATTATTATTATTATTATTATTATCATTATTATTATTATTAAAGTGCATGGCATGCGATTAGAGGTGTCACAGCGACGGTGCATTGCGTCCTTCCCAATCATTCGCTTTCAATGCTCACAATATGCATATTGTGAATTGCTATTGCGTACTTCCTATTCTTCTGCCGAAGACTGTGTGAGGCCGCATAGCGCGCGAGCCAGCAACGATTACCGGTCGTTCTGCAGTGTGTAGCCCATTTCGGGCGCAATATTTCACTGCGGCGCCACAGCAGCGCTCACGTCGAAGGGTCAACCCTTTCGGCCGATGCGTGCCTGCTTATACACATGCTCGAACGGCGGCTGCAGAGATTCGTGCGCCGAACTGGAACGTGACCGGGTTAAAATAGCAGCAGCAGCACGGTGCTCTGTGGAGCGCATCGATCTGCCGCGATCCGATCGATTCCCCCGTAATGATCGCCCCGTAAAGCTGCGTATACGAGCCGATGCAGCAGCCGCTGTCTTGTCAGGACTGCGGGTTGCACGTCTACGTCGCAAGTCGCGACCAGAAATGGCGTGCGTGTCTATGTGTGTGCCTATTTTTACCACGCGATGGAGGCGCGGTTATATCGTATCCGGGCATGTGTACACGTATATATGCTCTTGGCTGCAGTCTTCGCGAAGTTTTGTCAAACGCCTACTGCGCCTATACTGCATCGTGGCACTTTTTCACGAAACGCTGACATTCGGCTGAATTCGTGACGTTTATGTATTGTGCGCATTTATATAAGACACTTCTTCATCACCTGTACATAACCATCATCACATAGTGTTCTTCATCTTCTTCGTTTGTGGGGACACATCTTGAGCTTGTTCTGTGCCTCGGATGTGACTGTTTGGCCACGTCTTCCAGGCCTAATAAAAACGTGTAAAGTACTACGTTACAAGTGGTGGAGGTGCGGGGTGTTCGCGGAAAGAGCGAGAAACGCATCCCATGGCGTGGCGCTACCAGGTGTCGCCAAGGCGACACCGAGTTGCCCGATGGCTGCCGTGTGGGGCTTGCATGATAAAATATCTTACCTATCTAATGGCAGAAATGTGACGGTCTTAGCGATCGTAGGCGCGACGAATTTGGAACTGGAACTTTAATTTGGTTAACCGCTCTGCCTTCCATGTCTTGTTCTCTCTCTCGCTTTCTCGCTTTTCGTGCATGCGCTTCACAACTCCGCTAATAGTTAATTAAGAAAATCCAAGTTCACTAACGGTGACGATTACTCGCAAGACTGGAAAATGTAGCGGGAAACATAAGCAGAACGAACGTCCTGGTGATCTTTCTCTTCGATACTGCAAATATCGCACGCGTCACTACTGGTGATTCTAGTGATTAGTGGCGCAGGCAGAAATTCGTTTCGGGGGGGCGGGGGAGGGGGGTGGGGGGGGGGGGGGGCGCACATTTTTTATTTGAAGTGGAGGCCGGGCAGGCAAGTGTGGTGGTGTGTCATTTTGTGTTCTGTATCCCATGGCAGAAAGAAATTTCGGGAGAGGGGTACCGTGCCCTGTGTGACACGTACACCCTGGCAAACGCCACTGCTAGTGATTATAGTGCAAGCCATACCTGAAGGCAACTCCTGTGGTTTACCGTAGTTACACGATGATGTGGAATACAATGCTTGGTGAATCGAGTAGATCTCATATTTGCAACAAGACTCGGGCTATGGCTCATTCCCATCAGATGTGCGTCTCCTGTGACGTGTACTGTGTATACGCGTTTCACAGTCTTGCTCAATTCCACACCAGAAACGCGCCTGCGTAAATGAGTGTATGCTCTCCATGTCCGTAGGAGTCAGTTGGACGTCTTCGCCAGCCCTACACAAAAAGTAATAGTAATAATAATAATAATAATAATAATAATAATAATAATAATAATAATAATAATAATAATAATAATAATAATAATAATAATAATAATAATAATAATAATAAAAACCCTACATACCTATAGACCTGAAACATCAGTGTGATCAGAATCCCTCATTGCTTATACATAAGAGTGGGCTGAATTTCTTTCTTTTTCGTAAGATAGCTTCAGCTATAGTGCACGGACGAGTGAGCGTGAATATCACTGCATATGAAAGGAAGGTATAAGCGAGACAGATCGGAATGGGACGCGCAGCGGTAAACACGCTCGCACTGTAGGGCATAAACAATTCAGCGCCACCGCGGCCATCGTGTTCTGGTTTGTAAATCAACCGAACATATAGTATGCCTGTACGTGGGCAGGCTAGCCGTTCCTGACGTTTATTCTGGTGCAGAGCTTCGGTCGTTTGTTGGAGGTGAAACGCAGTCCCATGGGAGTAAATCTACTGCGATGACTGAAGAAGCACTCCATACATATAGTATATGTTGCGCGTGCATGCGAGTTCACCACTTTGAAGACGTCGTTTTCGCCCTGAAGGCAGGCGCCAGTCAGGAACAGAGTTGAACGACTGCTGATTGCTTTCGTGCGAGACACGGGGCTGATGAACACCTGGTGACCCACCCGATGCTGTCAACTCGCGAAAGGTTCAGGCGGAACAATTCCCGGCTATTTGCTGCAGTGTCACCATCACCACCATCCGTTATGAAGTCGACAATTAAGGCAACTGAGCACCCCCTTTGCACAGCACGCAGTCAAATAGGATAACAGAGTGTTTTGTAGACTAGGTAACAGAAGCGGCTTGTGTCGGGTACCCAAGCAGTTCGGGAGGGATTAAGAGCTTCATCTATTAAGTACACAGGCTACGCAAGTCCATATTTATGTATAACAGAAAATCACTCTATAAATACGTGTTCTTAGGCCGACAAAGTTATACGTAGGAGCCACGAAAGACGTTGTAAAAAGAGCAAGGAATGTACATTAATTGCGATCACCTGCTCTATCCTTTGAGAATGTCAATGTTCATGCAAACGCTTTTGACTGGGAACGCTATCCGGAAATCGGATGTTTCGTGTCATGCTCAACAGTAGTCACCGAGACACCGCGTGACGAAATGACAGCAACGATGCACCAGCAGCTTTTCAATCATGACGTAGCAAAATGGAACGGCGTTCACGTCAAGGCTGGTTCACACCGAAGGCGGAGCGGCAAAGCGGGAAAGCGGGCTTTTCGAAGCGGCGAGGCGGCTAGTGCGCGCACCCGTTCAGACCGCATCGCCGCCTTTGGCTGCCAGCGCGGCCGAGGAGACGGGGCATCGCGCGCGTGTCGCTATCACGTGGCACTGCTTCTCCCAAAGATACACCAGCAACACCAGCGCCAGCACCGCGCCACCGCTGCAGCGCGTTCTGATTGGCTGCAGCAAAGCGGCGACCTTGGGCGGGCGGCAAAAAATTGGTCCAGGAGCAATCGGACTTGCCGCCTCGTTTTCCGCCCGCTTTCGCCGCCTGGAGAGGAGGTTTTCCCCGCTTCCCGCCTTGCCGCTTGGCCGCTTTGGCCGCCCCGCCTTCGGTGTGAACGAGCCTTCAGAGTTCATATTCACGGTTTTCGACCGATGAGTTAGTTCTGTCTTAATTGGTTCGACATCGTGCGCGAACCGCAGAATTAAAAAAAGAAAAAGTTTAGTATTGACGAAGCTGAGCGGTTTTAAAAAATTGACAAGTCGGGAAGTCCAACACATGCTCTCGCCGATACACTGTATTTTAAACGTCTGATGAACGCCACAAGATAAGTGCGATTCAGCAGTGTTGTTCACCTTGCACACCTCGTGGTCGCAAAAGAGCTTCGCAAAATGGAATGTTTCCTCAGTGAACGGTAGTGCACTCATAACAAAGTGCGACGTCAGCAACGTTACTATACCAGGACGAGCTCAGTGTGATAGATTATAAATCCATCCTCTCGAACGCAATGCGTTGGATGCAAGATACTTTTCATTTCAGTCTTCAGTACATCGCAATTATTTCCGTCTGACCATCGCTCCCACATACCTAGCCTAACCAAACCTAACCTAACCCAACCCAACTTGTTAACGAGATTCGCTTCGTCGAAAAGTGATGCGGAGTTCTTCGCAGCCTAACTTGCGTGGATATTGGCATCGCATCTTTCAAAACGCAACACTTGCTTCCTGCGGCGCAGTCAGGAGTGCGGCTCGTGGGAATGCAGCACCACCCCCCCGCCCCCCAACCCCTTCGAAATTTTTACATTTTATACGTCTCTAGATATACGCGCACACATACAAGCACAGGCACGAATATACATAAAGAGAAGTCGGAACTCCACCCCCCATCCCCGAATGGACTTTCTGGTTACGTCCATGCTTGCTTTACAATTTCATGTATATAGTGCACAATTTTTGCGCATTTGTTTGTTGCCCTACGGGTGCTGTACAGTGATATACCAACTTCACGTCATGGACAGCCGCGTGCGGTATACGCCCAGGGGGCTGCAGCGTAAAAGCAGTGCTTCCACATTCTCCTTCAAGTAACGCCTGGAAAGCCTGGCATCGTGAGTTCGACGAGCCGTTGAAAAGTGCGACCGCATGTACACCGAGTGCATGGCTGCTCGCGGCCCCTCAGGCTCGGCCTTCTTTTTCCGAGCGTCGAAGAGGCGAAGAAAAGCTTCCACAATGGCGCTGTATCGCGCTAATACAATATGTGCACGTATATCCGAATGGGCCCCGAGGGAGTGATCGCCAAGACGAAGTAGGCCCGGGGGAGACAGGTACAAGCTTTCCCACTTGCTTGGCTTGCAGGGTATCGACCACAGAGCTGGGGCATGAGGCATACGTGGATCAAGGCTGCATATTACTGAAACTCAATATAATAGTGCCCGCCAAATGTATGCTTTGTTTTTCTGATACTTCCCGAATTCGTTTGCTAGCGTGGTTTACGGGTGCACAGTATAAGGAAATCGAGAATGAGTACAGTATCGTCTCCGTCTCCATTCTTACAATCGTCTTGCTGCGCGTTTAGTCAACGAGTACTTACACTCACGGAACTTGTATAGACGCGATTCTGTTTCTATAGAACGCGACACAAGTTTTGCGTTCGGCAAGTTTAAAAGGACATCCACAGAATGAAAGGTTCGGCCACAGAAATGTTCTTTGAAGAAAAGCAACAACTGGGATACTCGTATTACACACAGCACAAAGCTACAAAGAAAACGCGATAGATGGTTTTCTCAAGACACATTTTTCAACCCAAATATTTTGGGAAGTTAGTCCCTTATATGAACTCCTTCGTTACACGCGATCGACGGTACGAGCATCGACTGGCCGCGAGAGCACCTGCCGCGCCCCAGTGCGTTTGTAGAGCAGTTCCAACAGTATGAACCCTGAGTAGACACGATAATCGGCCTTTGACGGAAGAAAAGGTCTTGAAAGGCTGGCCTCAAAGATGAACGGTGCATCGAGCCTAACGAGTCCTCCTGCAAAACTTAGAAGGCGACCGACTGAAATGCCCGACTACAGCACCGCTTCAGCATTCGTAGTCGTGAATCAGCAAGGCTCATGTCTTGTCTCTCTCCCTCATTCCATCATTTTCCTACCCGTTTATAGCGTAGAAAAAAGGACAAAATGTCGTTAACACCCCTGTATTGTATTCATTACCCTTTCCCCAGTGTATAGTATAGAGTAGCAAACAAGGTGCTTTCATGGCTAACGTTTACCTCTCTGTCTCTCTCTTTCGCACAAACGCACGCGCAAACACTGTAGAAGCCAGGGACCGAATTTACAAGAGTTCTCTTTCGTAAATGCGTTTTGCCATTAGTCAGTCAGCTTCGCTAATGATATGTCCCGCATCGGAATGGGCGGAAATGTTCGCCTACGAAAATTTTTAGCATAGGACGTTTTTGTGAATACGGGCCCAGGTACAGTTAGATGTTCGGCGGCATCGTGCGGTTTCTTATACGTGAGACAGCCGCTTCGCGGCGAATCGGCGTAGCGTGCAGTGGCTCCTATTCCAAGCCTCTTCTGGCGTTGCCAGGCTGCCGCTGGCAACCCCAGATGCCTTCAGAAGCGAGTGCGATGCCAAACCTGATGCTTCAGAAGCGAGAAGCATCTGGCAACGCCCGATGCCTTCAGAAGCGAGTGCGATGCCAAACCTGATGCTTCAGAAGCGAAGAGCATCTGACAACGCCCAATGCCTTCAGAAGCGAGTGCGATGCCAAACCTGATGCTTCAGAAGCGAGAATCACCTGGCAACACCCGATGCCTTCAGAAGCGAGTGCGATGCCAAACCTGATGCTTCAGAGGCGAGAAGCATCTGGCAACGCCCAATGCCTTCAGAAGCGAGTGCGATTCCAAACCTGATGCTTCAGAAGCGAGAAGCATCTGGCAACGCCCGATGCCTTAAGAAGCGAGTGCGATGCCAAACCTTGGTACCCCTTATGCTAGTGGCGCACCTTCCCAATATTACAGCCATCCAGCCGGAGAAACAGCGACGCGCAGCACCCAAAGCCGCACCAGAGGGAAGCGCCATCGAACCGCGACACAGAGCGGGCACAATTGGATTTGCGTGCGGCTGCGTGCAGTAAACAGATCGAAACTTTCCGGGCGGCCACGAGCAAGAAGGGAACGGCGAGAAGGAGAGCACGTGAACATCCAGGTCGCTTCGTCATGCGCGTAATGTTCGAAAGACGAGCTATGCAAAGCGGCGGGGGTCCCACTCGACAACAAGACAATCAATGCCGTTAAAGGCGTAGTACGAATCACGTGACTCCACTGTTCCTCCACATCAGAGCTCACCCTACTCTTCGCAGATAGCGTGTGTCATCTGCGCTTTAATAGAACCGTACGCCACTATACATTATACCAGATTGTGCGTTATAAAGGACTTTCGTGAAAGCAGCTACACAGCTGCAATATATTTCTTTCTTTCCTGTCTTTTCTCGTCGTCCAGTTTTTTACCAAGTACATTTCAGTGTAGCATTTCGGCTATCTCTATTTTATATTCTTTCTCTTCATTAGAACACCTATATCTGCATTGTATAATAACCCTACTTGTGCCAGTATTGACGCCGCCACAGGTTTCATCTCGTTTCTGCACCCCATCAATCCTCCAAGCATCTCTCGCTTGCAACCTCGTTAAGCAGAGTGTC
Organism: Rhipicephalus appendiculatus; assembly: GCA_030522465.1. NCBI lineage: Eukaryota > Metazoa > Arthropoda > Arachnida > Ixodida > Ixodidae > Rhipicephalus > Rhipicephalus appendiculatus. The sequence continues at coordinate 4,938,163 of JALIZH010032992.1, forward strand.
GAGGGTGGACGATATGCGATCCTGTCTGGATGAGTGGATTTGCATTCAATAAGGGCGCACCGAGTTGTCAGCAGACTACTTCACGACGGAAGCGGCAGCACCGCCAGAAGGCTTTAGGCTACCTGGCGTTGCCCCTTTCCTATATATCTATAGGGCTACGCGCATTCCTCACTTATCAAGTCGAAAGCCTTATAGATGCCTCACCAAACGCGACAAGTGACCGCCGGCGTCAGCACGAGTGGTAGGAAAAATCATCACGTCACGATATGGCGTCATCATGGTGCCGTCATGGCGCCACTATTACGTCATCACGTGGCATCGTCGCTTGGTCAAAGGTTGACCGATCTCGGAGGCTGTGCAAAACCGCGTTGGGTACAGAAAGCTTTGGGGGGCTGGACATAGGCGTGCGCAGGGTTCCCCTTCAGGGGGGGGGCAGGGAGGGGCGAAGGTTCATCGCAGCGCCCCCCCCCTTCCTATTAAGCCAATGTATAAGGCAGAATTTGCGCCCCCCCTCTCTCAGGTGACCAGGGGGGGGCGGCCGCCCCCTCTGCCCCCCCTCGTGCGCACGCCTATGGGGCTCGACTCACAATCGACGAGAGGAAAGAGAAAAAGAAGGCTCTCGCCTTCGAGTCGTCTCAGGTAAGTGCATAACGGACCTTGCGACTTTCTATGACATTGTTCTATGTCAATCAATCAATCAATCAATCAATCAATCAATCAATCAATCAATCAATCAATCAATCAATCAATCAATCAATCAATCAATCAATATTTGATTTCCTACAACCGTTCCTACAATCAAGAGATGCGCGCACCTGCCTCCGTCCATCTGTCTGCCTTCGTCTCGTTGCTCGTCCTCGCTTTCAATGCTCCCTTCTCTTCCTGCTCGACAGGCTTTGAAACACTAATGGAACGGAGACAGATACGGGGAGTTCCGCCTTCACTGTTACCTACAATGTTATTGTTTCCGTGTCGTGATGCCCTTCGGCGCTTTTAGATACGCCGTGATTCAATTAGCGCTGTCACCCAGGCACTTCCGCTATAGTCGCTCAAATAAAAGCCACAAAGAAGCAAGCGAGCGGCTCTCGTATCTCAGGTGCTCCATGTCACTGTCTATGCGATGCATCGCATCCTCGCTCTTGTTGAAAGGGTTGATGTGCCTCTTCCTTCCCGCAGAGCATGCAGGGCACTCTCGAGCAGGCGTGGCAGAGTTGACTTTAGCTCGACTCTTTACGTCAGTGTTTGATTAGGGCATCAGGCGTAACGTTGTCGGCCTGTATAATGTCGTCGGCTCCACCGTGTGTGAACATATGATACAGTTTCACTGCTCCTTTTCGCCAATACTAATTAAGTTTTTAAGGAGAACTTATGGATTGGTCTATGCGATCTCACCAGACGATCTGCGCATGCGCAGATCGTCCGATGAGATTGGTCTATTAACTTCAACGTTTACGCAGTCGACAACGATAAAAAGGTGGGAGAAACAAGAGAGGAAGAACAAAAGAGCATGAGGGTGCCAACAGATTGACGCAGCCCACGCAAAATAAAATCTATCTATCTATCTATCTATCTATCTATCTATCTATCTATCTATCTATCTATCTATCTATCTATCTATCTATCTATCTATCTATCTATCTATCTATCTATCTATCTATCTATCTATCTATCTATCTATCTATCTATCTATCTATCTATCTATCTATCTATCTATCTACGGAGGAAACGAACTAGTTTTTACATTGACGTCACGTATCTACATTTACTACAGCATATATAGGTGTAAATGAGGACTTCGACGGTAATTATTACATCAATGCGAAGGCCGATATCGATATCCTCGCTCACTTGCGTCAGCACCACTAACCACGCTTAAATAATGCCGCGAGACTGTTTCGCGTATGCAGCGAGCCACACAACGCACCCGTCGACTGGCCAAGTTAGACCGTATATAGTAACTCGCCCCAGATATGTCTGCCAAGTTTCGACGTATTACTGTGGGCGCGCGCGCGCACCTTTCCCCGTGACATGGACGCGGACGGTAAACAGACCCGTTCTCATGCGCAGCTTCCAAGGTCTACTGCGTCACGACCGGGCAGCGCCCCTTACCCCGGGTATATAGACACACGAGCCCTGTTCAACGTCGAGCACGAATAATTGGTCTCATGTGTATATACCTCTAACCTTCCATCCCCCCCCACGCCCCGTCACCTTGAGAACGCATATGCCCCAGTGAGCAATTACCAGATGGTCCGCGCCGATTTCTAAAGGAAATGCGGAAGTGAACATCGGATCGACTGCATTGAAAGCGGACACACAGTCCGTATTGAGAGGCCCTCAGGTCGACGTGCTTCCGGCGACTGTCTGCGGAATATATCAAATTTCTACAAAAGAGAGAGAGAGAAAAGCTCGGCCAACAAAAAACTTCGCCCACCCCCTCTGTACACGAAAGTCTACAAGCCTGCAACCATAGCACGGTTGTTGCATGCGATTGTTGGTGCTTATCTGTCACTCTGTGCACGCTCATCTGTCCCAGAAGCAACATCACCAAACTCTACGTAAATTAATACTAGAGACAGCGGAGGCTTTACCAGACGCTATACCGGTGGTAAACTTGTGAACATTTACTTGAACGAACTTGAAAGGACCCAAGGAAAAAGTTTGTTAAAAGTGAAAGTTGGCTGCACGTTATGCTGTAGGTTGTTATGATAAGCTGACAGCAGCATCAGGTGTTCGAATGACACGTCAACCCATTTATTAGTCATGCTGCTCATTTAGGTGTGAATTTATGCTTATTGAGGATCTCCCGAAGAATGCAGTAATCTTTTGCACCACTTGTGCTCTTAAGACTGCACTGGTCACAAATTGAGTTACTGTGTCCAAGCTCTCATGAACCTTCCTCGGCTCGATACTCTGAGGAAAGGGACTTCAGTTTCTCCAAGGCGCATCAGTGCTTTTACGCAATACATCCTGTTTTTCTTCCAGAGAAATGCGCTTCCATTTTGCTTCTAGGTTGTTTCTAGACCTAAGCTAGGTGATGCAGGTTGTTTCTAGGTTGCTTCTGGGTCGTTGCTATAGGCTTTAGCTCAGTAGGTGATGGAAGGTTGCTTTTACGTTGATTCTCAGCGTAGAGAGGTTCGAGTTAAACCACAGACAGTCATAGACACGACACGGATGAGTCGTGTCTGTGACATGTCTGTGGTTTTGCATTCTGCATGTGACATGTCTGTGGTTTTGCATTTTGCATGTGACTGTCAGTTTTGCATTCGTGATAACCAGCACGCGGTTGTATGGGCTATAGGGCTGCATTTGTCGCTGCGGCTATGACTCCGGCTGGCTTCGGAAATATGTAAGGCAGCCATTCGAGTTCCAAGGCCAACTGGGGACCACTTTTCGTCACGTGGTAATGAGGTGCCATTGCCAACATAAAATCGTGGCCTCCACCATTAGCTCTGGTGGCTCGCCATTGGCGGAGCTGATCGCGAAGGTACAAAGAGTGCGGTTGTAGTTGAAGTGATCCGCATGACCTGGGAGACATTGGATGGCGTCACGGAATATGTCCGTAGAAGTGAAATGCTGCATTGAATTAGTTAAACTGAAGTGAGTTAGCATTGGGTTCAATGGCGCTTCCGTTGGGGACTTAAAAAGTGTTCCTACAACTGAAATGTTCGTTTAACTGACGTTCGTTCAAGTTGTGTTTTGTGTTTCACTGTAAATTACAAACAGCAAAAATGACAATGCGAACGCGTTACCTTTTATGGCTATGGACAAACCGTCGAAACAAAGGGCGTTGTAGGCAAACATGACCGGCATGTAAAATGTAACAAAGAGTTTACATTAACGACATATATACAGGGCTTAATGAAATTCCCTATCGATGACCCACTTGTAAAAGAAGCCTATATACTTACACAGTTTTCCCGTTACATGTTTTGAGAAAGTCGGGCCCGCGAGAAACCTGGCAAAAGGTATAACACGATTAATTTGTGACGGCCACCCCAGCACCGATTGAGGTAGTACACCGGCGTCTTCGGCAGGCTTCGCTAAACAGATTATAGTCAAGCAGGGCTCCAACGTCGGAGCTTTTCTTCTGTTTGCCCCTGTCCTTAATCTGTGAAACAAATAGGTCTTCTTTACGAGGGAGTTTTAGCATATCGTTCTTCGTTATGCGTGGCGTACGTCTCTCGCATGCCGTACGCAGGTAATTTTCTATACAGGGTTGCGTTGGCTGGCAGGCGGGTACGCAACAATCCAACTGCAGTATTTCCTTCCTTCTTTAGTTTCTTGCAAGCGAACCATGTCTTCTTTTTTCCAACTCTTAGAACGAAGGAGAATTGACATGAATAAGAGTTTGACCTGCAGACACGGGTACAACTCAGATGGTGATGATGATAATAAGAATTATTATTATTATGTCCCACATGCCTACAGTTGTATCTTTCAGTGGCAAGTATCAATGAACCATTACTAAACTCATATTAATGTCACGTCATTTATCTCTCGGAAGGTACAGCATTGCTATCAGCGCAATGAAGCCTACGATGAATACCTCAATATTGGCTGGGCTTGGCCGTAATCTAAAATAGAAACAAACACAAGTGATGTCTGCGCAACATTTCTTTAGCTTTTGCGATTCTCTTATTTCTGAAAACACACACACACACACACACACACACACACACACACACACACACACACACACACACACACACACACACACACACACACACACACACACACACACACACACACACACACACACACACACACACACACACACACACACACAAACACAAACACACACACACACACACACAAACACACACACACACACGCACACACACACACACACGCACACACACGCACACACACACACAAACACACGCACACACACGCACACAAACACACACACACACACAAGCAAACACACACACACACATGCTTTTTACTCTACATTAGCGATACATTCTCTTCCAACTGACGGACGACTGCTGCGTCATTTTAAGCTGCGGAGAAGACGGGAGCAGGCAGGTAGAGATTTCTTTTTTTCTTTCTGTACACGCTACACCAAGGTTGCGTATGGCGCTGAAATTTATTATTGCTGGAGGAAAAACGCTCCTGGCGATAAAAAGAAAAAGAAAGAAGAAAAAGAGGACACCATAACCTGCAGCAGCCACGTTTGCGGAGCCGCTATGTAGCGCAAAACAATCGAGGCGAAATCCGTCTAAGGAAGTTCGCGGGGTGTTTGCCCTGCGCAGGCGCTTCTTGGGAAAGAGTAAACAGGGCACTTAACACCTCGGGCCATTTGGGCCAAGTAAACACTGCGCGGTATAAGACGCGGTCCGTTAAGTCAGCCCACCGGCCCGGCCGCTCTTCCTTCGGAGTACCTTTATTATAGTCTTCCTTTTTCTTCTTTTGTTCTTGTTTCTTGTCCTCGGTGCTCCGACAATGACGCTCTGACACAAACAATTATCGGCTGTCGCGACGGGGCGTCACGGCGCTGCTCCTGATGGAGACCTGCATTCCCTGGACGACGCTGTTTTGCGGCAAGTCACTCGATGGAATGTATACCCTGCAAATGACGACGTCGAGGCAGCTTCTTAACTTATACTGGAACGACGACATGGCGGATACGATGGCGTCACCGTGTTGTACTGATTATGTTCACGTGACATCGTGAGCTAAGCTTCCCATAGTGATAGTAAAACAACATGGCTGATAGAATGACGTCAACGCAGGATATCCACTGTTACGTTCGATGTGATGATGACGAGGTCCACCGCGGTTGTATACGGTGATTACGGAGCTCGACTACTGATCCGGGTTCGATCCTGGACGCGGCGGTTTCATTTCGATGGAGGCGAAATGCTATAGAGGCCCGTGTACAGCGCGTCGTCAGTATACGTGAAATAGCACCAGATGGTCGAAATTTCTGGAGCTCTTCTCTAGGACGTGCCTTACAATCTATCTATCTATCTATCTATCTATCTATCTATCTATCTATCTATCTATCTATCTATCTATCTATCTATCTATCTATATCTATATATATATATATATATATATATATATATATATATATATATATATATATATATATATATATATATATATGGTAGTTTTGGCACGTAAAACCCCAGCTATTAGGCGTATTAGGCGGCTATCGGTGCTGTCAACCATGACAGCAGTGATAGCCGAGCCATTATAGCACTCTGCCATCCCAGTAACAGTGCAGCCGCCATGCGCAGTCGAAATGAATTGGACATTTAAGCAGTGCGTCCAGCAAAATATATCCCACGACTGCTACATGGGATTCTACGTGTACCACGAAGAAAAACCGATGACTCCATTATAGCGTCAGAACCGCGAGATTCCCTGGTACACTATTCACTTTTAATTTATCGACCATTATTTCCGGACGGGACCAAGTGGTTTTCCCAGAAGTTGGAGGCGCGTGAGCGCCTTGGCTCCCTTCCCTGTACCCGTACCCGTTCCTGTCTTTGCTGCAGAGACGCCACGAACCGTGGGCAGCGCGAACGCGAGTGCCGCATCAATTGTGGTTTTTCCCGAGCCGCAGTCCCGCCTATACACTAATTCCGGAAAAGGAAAGGAAGAAGGTCGCGCCGGCAAGGGAGCTCGCGCTCGAACGGAACCATGCGAGGGGACACGCCTACAGTCCATTAGGGAAAGGGATCCGGGAAAACAAGGAAGAATGGGAGCACGTGAGGAAATTGGGGCAAAACACCTAGAGGACCACTACAAGCCTGGGGCCGGCCGCGCGTGCGCTTACATATGGGAGCGACGTTTTCGTTGAGCTCGCGTTCGAGTCGAACTGTAGCTCTCTGTATACACTGTGACGGCTTTCAGGCTATCTATCTATCTATCTATCTATCTATCTATCTATCTATCTATCTATCTATCTATCTATCTATCTATCTATCTATCTATCTATCTATCTATCAGGGGCGGCGCCAGCGGGGGGGTATGGGGGGGCTGGAGCCCCCCCAAAATTTCCGCCTGCCCCCCCCTTTGCCCCCCCTAAGAGCAAGCATAGCCAAAACACAACGCATATGTTCCCAGCCTCCCTGCTCCCCTGAAGGAACTCACTTGTCGTCGGTGCACCCCCCCCCCCCCCCAGTAAAAAAATCCTGGCGCCGCCCCTGCTATCTATCTATCTATCTATCTATCTATCTATCTATCTATCTATCTATCTATCTATCTATCTATCTATCTGCTGCATTTATTGAATAGTTGTTTTTTTTTTTTTTCCCCATTTGTCCGCCTCGGTGGAACAGTGGCTAGGGTGCTCGGCGGCTGAGTCGAAGGTTGCGGGTTCGATCCAGGCCGTGGCGGTCGCATTTCGATGGAGGCGAAATGGTAGAGGCCCGTGTACTGTGCGATGTCAGTGCATGTTAACGAACACCAGATGGTCAAAATTTCCGGAGCCCTCCACTACGGCGTCTCTCATAATCATATCGTGGTTTTGGGACGTAAAACCCCAGATATTATTATTATTATTTTATTTTTCCATTGTTTACTTGTTAACGACAGCACGCGCATATAGTTTATCGCTTTTCTCGCGGCGCAGTTTGATAACGATCAACGAATGCGAAGTCGCAGACAACAGGCGATGGCGGCATGCAGTGCTGCGCATAAGAATCCTATCGGCCGGGTGTGTGCTCAGTCGAGCGGCGCACCGCCGCTGTTTGGCCATTCCCTCGCTCCGCGGATTTGGCCAAGCGGGCGGGCAGGCAGGCGAGCGTCCGCGTCGCCACTCGAAAACATGTTTACCACGCATACGACGGCGCGCCGCCGGCCACGCGAGCAGCAGCCACTGTACGTCTCTGTTTCCAGCGAGAGTGCGGGCTTTGGTTTTTCTTCCTTCTTCTCTTTTTTTTATTCTTTCTCATTTTCCTTTTTTATGTTTTGCGAGTTCACCTTCATCGATTGCATTTCTTTTTCTTCTTTTTTCGGAGTATTTGTAGTTGCCAGAAGCAAAAACGTGATTTTCGACTGCAAAAGAGGTGACGCACGCGGCCTTTTCTTTTTGCGCAAATATACGAATATTCGGGATCAAGAATATTCAGAACGAAAAAAAAAAAATTGCAGCCAGTTCCACGCCGTGAGAACGATTGCACAGTGAAGCTGTAAGCGCGCGAGTGTATGTGATCGATCATCATCATCATCACCATCATCATCATAATGGTCGTTGTCTTCATTTCGAGCATCATCGTAATCGTCGCCATTGAGTGTCATCATCATAGTCATCATCATTTTGTTTTATTTATTTATTTATTCACATCCCCGTCTGGTCACGTGATGACACATACTACTACTACTACTACTGTTACGACGACGACGACGACGGCGGCGGCGGCGGCGCCTACAGTGAAGACTAAGAAGCTTCGCTGTAAAACTTGGAGGACGCCTTCTAAAGTATATAACGCGGAAAGCGTAATCGGGACACGTTCGCCTACATGCATAGCCCTTAATCAGTAAAACAATCAAGTACATTGTCTTCCGAAAGAACGGCAGAGACGATAACTTACCAAGTTTCTCGAATTTGTTGAGCGAACGCGGACAGAAAAAAAAAATACGAAAAAAGAAAAAGAATACACTGATGTTTGTTACGTTACGCCGGCATTTATGAGCGGAGATTTCGGCGCGAAATATATATTTAAAAAAAAAAAACACGTAAAGCCTGCTTTGCATCTATGGCGGGAAAAAGAAACCCTTCATTTGAGATGCAGTGGCGCACTGTCCCGTCCTCCTCACCCTCATTTCTCTTTACCACCCCTTTGCTATACTGTACTATAGACGTTTTTCCATAAGACGTCTGGGCGCCGCCATCTTGGTCTGTTAAGCCGTTGTTTCCTTGTTTTTGTACATCGCGACCTCAATTAATAAGGCCATGAAACATCGTGTGCACCAACCCAACCGTTTTCATGCGTATGCGTCCACCGTAACACTGTTCTTTTAGTTAATAAAAAGATACAAAACACAAAGGTTAACAGCCCAATATGGCGGCCCTCAAACCCATCCGTAAAATAGTCTATACATGACATCGTGCGCTTTAGGGACTTTACACGCGCTTTCCGCACAGCCGCGCCGACGCTCTTTCGCCCTCCGCTTGCCTGCGGCAGGTGTGGTGGTGGTTAGACGAAGAAAGAGACGCCGCCACGTGTGATGCGGCTGTGCGGAAAGCGCGTGTACAGTCCCTTAACGTCCCCTCTTCCTTTCCTTCCTCCTCACTTCCCTTGCCTACGCCCTTGATATACTACACTACACAGGGTTGTGCTATGCTTTACCTTCCCCTTCCTCCTCTAGCTCCTCCTCACCCTCACAATTCTTGAGCACCCGTTGCTATACTGTAGTACACGTGGCTATGCCATGCTAGCCACATTCCCCCTTTCAACATTATCGGTATTATAGTAAACACACATTCCTTGTTCGACATTTCTCGGTATTATAGGGAACAGATTTCTGGTTATACGGCTCTATAGATGTCAGTGATCGATCCGTATATCTCAAAGCTGCTTGCCCACATAGGATGTTGTTGCTGCGGAAGCCGCCGTCTACGCGCTTGCTTCTCCGTGCATACATTTATAGCTTTCACGCGCACTACAGCATAAGTACTCGGTGTTTACTTCCAGAAAACAAAGCGACAACTACGAACGATTGCTGGCGTGCGGTAACAGCCATGTGTGTGCTTCTATTCCTTTAAAAATAAGCATTTCTTGAAGTACAAACAAAAAACAAGCCACGATGTCTTTTTTCCCCCATTCCTGTTGCTTCCACTACAGCGGCATGCAGTTCGTTCGATTTGTCCCCTTTATCGGATATTTATTTTTATCTTTAACTTTTATCTCTTTCTTTCTTTCTTTCTTTCTTTCTTTCTTTCTTTCTTTCTTTCTTTCTTTCTTTCTTTCTTTCCTTCTTTTCGCTCGAGTGTCGTAAAAGAAGCTTATGTGATGTGACATGACACGCGCGTTTTTCTGTTCTGCTTATTCATTACATAGTATATTGTGTACCTGGAAAAACAGCACGTCCATGTATTCCCAATGATCGATTTGAACAAACAAGTCAGTACAATGTAGCGACAGCTGCCCTTTCTTTGTTCTGTCGTATGCACGGCGAGGAATATTGGTGTTGCAACCATCCTATATGCTCGTATACATGCACTAGTACCACGCACACAAATATACACTGCACAAATACATACCCAAATGTCCAAGCTATACCTTTCTCCAAGAGCTATGGGAAACGGAGAACAGCTCGCGAAAGACGACCATTGCATGTTGAGAGGCGCTGTTCGTGCCAGTCCCTAACGAGTATTTCGTTAAATATTCATTAAGTTTACTTAGATAACTTGCCATCAACTTAACCTATAATTGGACAGCGTAGAAGTAGCGGCGGATGTCGAGAAATTAACGATAACAGCATTTAAAGAGGAGACGTGGGTATTAGCTTTCTATTATATTTTCGTTCTTTTTTTTTCCAATAGAAAACGGGAACCACCAAATTTAACAAGGCTGCCATGCCACGAGTGATCGCACGTCCCACACGTGGGTGCGTGCGCACGTCCGAGTAAAAATGGAAGAGCGCGAAGTTGAGTTATATCACTGTCTCTTCTGAATTTTTGTTTTTGTCTCCTCTGCCTTAATGAAATTCTCGCTCGTTTGTAACCATGGACATGGACACCTTGCCTTAATACAATGACAAAAAATCACAGCATATCCACGGGGTGAATGATGAAGAGTTGGGGCGAAGCTCGTGAAGCAATCATGGTTACACCGTGAAATCTTCAGTGGTTTCGCCCAGCAGTAATCAAAACGATAGTGTGTGTGAGATCCGCCTGGCGCCGCGCTCGCGTCGCGGCGGCCTCTCGAGCTCGCACCTCGGGATCCTGCCGACGAGCACGAGCCGCAGCGGCCTTCCGCACCCGGCGCTCCTCGTCGTCCACGGTCCGCCAAGCAGCACGATCCGGCAAGCGCACTCGTACAGGCGACGATCCGGGGAATGAGAGATAGCGGGCGCTCGCCGCCCGGCGCAACCCCGCGCAGCAGCCAATCAGAGAGCAGCTGCACCGCCAACGCCATCTAGCGTACCTTCACCCAACCGCCATATTGTACGCATGTCTATGGGACAGCGCCCTCTCGGAAACGAGACGAGAAATGGAGATGACGACACAGAATGCGTACAGCGCCATCTAGTATATCGTCACCCAACTGCAGTTTGCATGCATCTCTATGGGACAGCGCCCTCTATTGTACGATAAGGGAACACTACGGGGTACAGAGGATGGATCGACGATCGACAACCAACCAGGTCTCGCTATAAGGAGCTTCGCCCCTAAAATCCTGGCGGCTACTTCTCTGGTACAGGCATTGCACATAGTGTCGCCAGTAGTCTGGCATGTAACACTGTAACACTCGAGCGACACGGCGCAATATTTGCCTCGCGCTCTATAGCTCAGTCGTCCGTTGCCGTCCGAGCCATGCCGCAGAAAGAGCCAGAGCAGAGACGACGCCAACACAAGCTTTCTTCTCCCTCCGTTGCGGATTCCGCGATGGCTGAGCAATGACAGAGCTATCTTCTGCCTGTCGCGGGCCCCCCCTTAATCGGCCCCCCCACCGAGGAGGGAGGGTATGCGTTGGCTTGATACCGGAGGCGACGGCAGGAGGCGATTGCCTTGAGACAGTCCTCCTGGCACCAAGTTACGCTCAACGCGACTCACACAAGCGGTGCGGAGTCTTTGCCAAGAACAGATCGCGCGCTGCGATTGTCGCGAAACTTCGCGTCGCACGCACGAAGGTCTGCGCGCCAGCGAGCGAGGGAGCCGTCGTGCTGCGCTTTGCGTGTAAAGTGAAATAACGGTGCGACGTAAGCGAGCATCGCGGCGTGTCGCGACAGGAAGGACGTCGACACAGCGGCGCGGTATATACCGTTATTGCCCTTATCTCGCCCCTTTTGTTCCGCGTTCGCGCGGTTACTTCGCGGTTACGCTGGCACGTCTCAACAGGGAACCAGTGCCCCCCCTCGCTTGTTTTTTTCCCGAACGCGCTGCAATGGCCTTTGCACGTATACGTAAGCGCGCAATACAAGAGTTATCAACAAATCCAACCAGCTGCGCGTAGCGGACACTGATAAAACAGCGTAGCTGTTGGCTTACAAAGAAGCCTTCGCTTCACCAATTATTTTAGCTGCTCAAATGAAGTGGGGTTGAATGAAGTTGTAATGAAGTGGGCATGGAAGCGGGTGAATGAATTGGGAGGAGTGGCGGGAATAGTATATAGTGGGCGTAGTGGTGAGTGGTGGGAGTCGTGCACCTATACCCGTTTCCGATCTACGACGGCCGCCCGACATGAAAGCCTCAACTAAGAACAACTTCGCTCTTAAAAGAAAAAGAAAAGAAATATTATAACTATGGCGGTGTGAAAGAACTGGATACTGTGAGTGCCCTTCCCGCTCATTAGCCCATTTTTATTTTTATTGTTTCGGAAGTTATCCGCTCTTCGTAAGAAGTAGAACCATATGAACAAAGAAGAATGGACTGTTGGGCGAGTTGGTATTCCATGTTTCAAGATGATGCGCTTGTGCTGTTCCCGTCTCTCTTCGTCCACGTTTTTCGCGCACTTTTCTTGAAACATATGAACAACTGAAGAATCTCTTGAACGCATGAAGCCCTGCCTGACGCAGGTACTGCGTCAACAAGGATGCTCACTTGTTGTCCATCGTCGAATGTCATTTAGTCCTCTGGGTTTACATCGGAGAAATAGATGTCTGGAATATTAGGCTTCTGTATGGCCTGGTTTCATTTTGTACCGAATATATAGAGTAAAATAAATGTGCGGTGTCCCACATGCTTTGTGGGTTACATAAGAGTCCGTCTATCGGTATTATATACCACCTACACCACTGTTTTGGCAATCTAGTGTGGCCAGGCTTCCCTTGCGACATTGCGTTACGCATATTATCATCATTATCGCTGTAGCTCCTGCTCATTTTGGCAAATGCAAAGTTGTCGTAACTATGGCAAGGTAAGATAGCTCCGCAGTATCTGATCTCTAAAGAAATTCAACAACAGAAATCTATGCAGACTGCGTTGGCACATTCCGCCGTACTGTACTTGGCGGAGTGAAACATTCGGAGGCTCCGCGCCCGCATATAGTCGTGCCTTAATTATGGTCACAAGAAGTTTTCTGCCGATATATCATCATCAGTTATAATACTGCATATGTCTTTATCGATTACACGCGTGATATTGCCTGCATTTTCGTGAGGAGGGGATATAAATAGGAGATGAAGATATAGGAAAGAGGAAGGCTATACGCCAATGAAAGAAGCCAGACGAACGTATAAAGTACTGACAAGAAAAAAAACTGGTCTGTAAACGACAGACCAAGTCATGTTATGCGATTAAAAGTTACTAGCACGCGATGAGCCTGGTCTCGTCGAGAAGCACATCCACTCGGAAACAGGGCATCGTCGATCGGTCGTATCATCCGAACTAGAGCTGTGCGCCGCCGCGTCGCGCCGCCGCGCCGCCGCCGCTGCCTGTTTTTGCTCACGCCGATCGCGCCGCCGCCGAAAGTTTCAGAGTGACCGCGCCGCCGCCGCCGCCGCCGCCGCCGCCGCCGCCGCGCAATAACTTCGGCGCGCCGCCGGTAGCCTTTCGTTTTAACCCGAACGGGGAACCGGGGCATAAAATACATCACTTCACTTGGTATGCTTTTCTCTATGTGTCGGTGTAATGGACTCTCCATTCAGCCGCCGCTGATTGGAGGAAGCTCGGCCAGCAGCGTGCCCCCCTCTTTCCGATTCTTCCTCTTCAACGTCAATATTACGTCACGAAGTTTTCACAACTCTTGACTCAAATTAGAGGAACGGAATGTGCTTCAACCATAGAGGGAAAATATAGTCGAGAGCACGCCTAGCATCCATAACTTAACCTCCTCCGAAGCCCCTACCACTTCGGGCTCGTGTCACAATTCCCATCATGCTCTTGTTTGTTTTCCTTTTTCATGGTGAGCTCATTTGTAAATAAAAGAGAATTCACGAGCGAACGGCTCACGTCCACAGACCAACCTCCTCCGACGCCCCTCCCCCCCTCGTGCTCCAAGCTCTGGTGAAAGTTTCGAGCATGCTCCTGTTTCATTTTTTATGGCTGGGGAGTTTTTCTTGATGTGTCCCCCCTATAGTGAACTGTCCATTTCGGCCGCAGCTCATTGGCTGGAGTTCAGTGACCAGTGCGCTCCCTGTTTCAGGATCATCCTTCGGAACGTCATTTTGATGCCACAAAGCTTTCACAACTCTCGACACTAATGAGAGGGACGAAATGCGCTTCAACGCAACGAACGCAGCGCCCACTTTTGGGCGTACATCTCGGAGGCTGTGCATGAATTCTGATTGGGTAAGCCATCGAATTAGGTTTAATGCGGCCGCCCGTCTAACGCACCCGGTGTGAAGATCAGTACGCATTCCCTGCATGGTTCTCAAACATCTGGGACACATTCATAAGCAAGTTCAGACTTGACAAACAAGTTCCTGTTCCTGTAAATTTTATCCAATTTCTTCTTACGCTGGGAATGTGCTGACGGGTTCGGTGCATTGACGTGGTATATATATATATATATATATATATATACATATATATATATATATATATATATATATATATATATATATATATATATATATATATATATATATATATATATATATATATATATATATATATATATATATATATATATATATATAATGTCTGGGGTTCAGCGTCTCAAAACCGCGGTATGATTGAGGGGCGCCGTAGTAGGGGGGCTTCGGAAATTTCGACCATCTGGTGTTCTTTAACCTGCACTGACATCGCACAGTTCACGGGCCTCTGCCATTTCGCCTCCATCGAATTGCGACCGCCGCGGCCGGGATCGAAGCGGCGACCTTCGGGTCAGCAGTCGTCGAGCACTCTAACCGCTACACCACCGTGGTGGACGCATCGACGTGGTGAAGAGCAAACATCACGACCAACCGCTTTTTCGAGTAACTGAATGCGCTCTGCCGAAATGGACTGTGAACATCAACTTCAGATGGTCACATCGAGAATAGCTCCCCGGAAGTTGTCGTATATATATTTCTTTCCTCCAGAATTCTCAAGAGTATTGCCTGACCTCAACGCTGCGGCGTCCTACAGCCTTAAAGGGAGACGATCCAACTCGCTGGATAGCATATTCGTGGAGTCTCGGGGCTACTACATTGTACATAGATAAATCAAATAGATAAGTAATATATATCGATGGTTTAATGCACTTTTTTTTCTTATTTTACTCGAGTAAGTCGATAAATAAATAAAGAAGTAAAGGCAATGAAACACTTCCAATAACCGATAGCTGCGCTGATTGGTAGGTATTCATGTTAAAAAGACACGGCTTGAAAACACAAGGGTGAAGTCAAGAGAGTGACCAGTTATCTCTCACGTTGTCCATCACGCGCAACTGACTGAACGGTATCGCCTCTTGCCCGGGAATGCGCACATAAGTGTTTTAAGTGCGGAGCAGTTTAAGGGCCCGGGCTGTCGTATGCAGTCATCGCATGCTGTCATCGTATGCTGTCGTAGCTTGACGTAACGCAGGAAAAACCACAAATAGTATAGCCATCTATCGCATATTGAGCGCCCACTCGCGCCAAGGAGAAGCCTTCTTCCTCTAGTTCTTCGAGCACATTGATGATGATATTAAGTGCGGAGCAGTTTAGGGGCCCGGGTTGTTGTATGCTGTCGTATGCTGTCGTCACTTGGCTTAACGCAGGCAAAGCCAAATATAAAAATAGAAGAAAAGGAATCAAGCAAAAAATGGAAAGAGAGAGAAAGAAACGAAAAAATAGGAAGAATAGAAAGAGCAAGAAAGAGAAATAAATAAATAAAGACAGAGGAAGAAATCAGTAAATATTGAAAAAACTAACACAAAAAAAAGGAAACAGAGAAAAAGAAAGAAAGAGAAGAGGAAAGAAAGAAAAAAAAACGAAGAGAAACAAAGAAGGCTGCCCAACTCCGCACTTCCTTCAGGATTGGCACCACTGGTGCAAAGGTGTTAATTTTTTTTTTGTCGACCTTCTTTTCCGCCGCTGTACGATTTTTCAGGTGGCGGCGTTCGCGGTGTCTGGACTACTTTCTTGCGTCCGTGCTTGCACACCCTGTCTTTATAACGGCCCCAGTACAGCCTCTGAAAATACAATATCGAGCGCGGTATTCTCCCTTGGCATTACGCCAGAACGGTGATTCACGTACGTGACATGATTAGAGCAAATACTTTCTATTGGTCCATATACGAGAAATATCAGTTGTGATTTGTCTCCTACCCTGCTTTGCCATGCATTTTCCTACACGTTCTTCCTCACCTCGCGTGATTACCGTGCGCGATGGACTTATTTTGCACTGTTTTCTGAGTTTCCGATTACGCAAGGCGAAATAACAGAGTGCAGCCAACAAGCTCGAAATTCTGATGGGCTCAACGCTTAGTGCACCAATTGTACACGTGCTTTATGAAGAAATAAGTGTCGAGGAGATATGGAATGGAACGAATGGAAGAGCAACCGGTGTATTTGGTTCTTCCAACGAACGGACTCTTTACAGTGAAGACGATGCAGCTCTCCAAAAAATAGGCCAACCCGCTTCGACGGTTACTGTATACTTTTTGATTGCGATAACAATTATATGGACACTCTGTGCAGGTTTTCATTGCCGCTGTCATGTTCCGTATAAAGCCCAAATCGGTAACTTTTGTTCGCGCATTGCATGCTCTACCCGCTAGCAAAAGCTCGCGAGCGCTAGCGAGGAACACGGCTGAAGCATAGATGAAACAAGCTGCCCATCTCCATCGTACGTATGGCGCATGCGATTACATCACACCACGTGCGAGGCGTGCCATCGGTTGCTCTCAACAAGAAAGGAAGCCTTGTCCGCGTTTCGATGGGCGAAGGAGCACGAAGAGACGTCGGGGGGGGCTGCGTGGCTCGATATCCGCAGCTGTGAACTTGGACTATAAGGGCGTGGTCGCGAGCGCTGGCGCGCGCGCTATCTCGGCAGGCATCAGCAAACGCGTCTCGTATACCCTTCTACACGCTATCATCTCACCGCGTCGTGCTGTGGCCACTGATACGACAAAGTGCATGAGAACTGCTTCTTTCTCGGGAGCGGCCGTATTCCCATCCACCAGTGTTTTGCGGTTTCGCGAGATCGGATGAAAAAGAGTTAGCTGCTAGCCTTAGTTTGTTATCACATTACGACATGTTGCTGTCGCATTTACTGCTTCGCCCTTTCGGAGAAACAGTTTTTTTTTTTCAAAATTCAAGAGACAAACTTCTATCCCCACAAACTCTTGAATCATGAATCTACCCCCCCCCCCCCCCGCGCGCCGCGCCGCCGCCGGTCCGATGAACCCCGCGCCGTTGACGCGCCGCCGCCGGAGGTGGAAACACCGGCGCGCCGCCGCCGGCGATTTTGGGTCCGGCGCACAGGTCTAATCCAAACAGACCATGTTCTGTTAGTATCTAGCGATGCACGCTGCGTAAAAAGTGTTCTACTCTCTAAATATAATGTATTCACGTGGCTCGCAGAAACCACAAGGCGGACTGTCAGCACGTCCTTGACAGTACAAGCATACGTGCACCAATGAGAGCCCCAACCTAACTTCAGTAAGAGTGCTCTATAGCACAACGAGACATGCCACGACAACGAACACGTAGAGAGGATTCATTTTGCAACACGCTGGTCCAGATGCTGCTATATAGGGTGGCAATTCTAGCCACCCTAATGCTGCTTCGGAAGCTGTCGACAGACCAACAGACGAGCGTCTTCATATCCAGATCCATAGGCGTGCGTACCGGCTTAAGGGAGGGGGGCGCCCCACTAGTCACCTAGGAGGAGGGCACGTCGGCCCCGTACTTTGACTCAACAGGGGGGGGGGGGGGGGGCACTGCGGTGAACCTTCGCCCCCCCCCCCCTCCCCTGATGGGGAACCTGGCGCACGCCCATGTTCAGATCAATACTTCTTTCACCACAAGTTAAAGCCTCTTCATTTCCATCGTATACCAACGTATACGCGCGAAGGCATCTACCGGGAAGTGAAGGACAATCCACGAGAAGTAATCTCGCTGCGCACTCCGTTCAATGCAATCTCCAAATGTCCCAAATAAGCGCAACGAGGACGTAGCTTCAATGGAGGCGCGTACACGTGTCTTCCGATATACAGGGTGTTTCAAGAAATGTGTCCACTATTTTTAAAAAATCAGCAAAATGCGGTATTTGCTCGCTGTCTTAACAATTGCTTTTTCTGTAGCGGCAGGCATTTTAAGATAGTTGAAGACATGATTTGGGACAGTAATTAAGAAAGTTGAATTAATTAACTTTTTAATTAACGGAGTTAGGAGGTGAAGTGCAATGGGAGAATTGAAGTCCTTCATGCGAAGAACCCATTTCAGCTTTGAGATTTCGAAAAAGCGGCCTCTATTAATTATTGTGGCGTAATGAAATTCAGGCGAATTAAGGGCGAAACCGAAACCCAAGCACCGATGAGCGCAACAAGCAGACGACTAGAATGACGTCATTGTTCAAGACAACGGTTACAGAGGGGCAGTTCTTCCCTGTTCGTTAACGTATATGCGTCATGCGTGCTACTACTGCAAGCGCAGCCACCACACTCACACCAAGAAGTTGGTTGATGCTTGATATAATGACGTTCACTCATTGTGGACGTCTCAGACGAATGTGGCAGTTGCGCGCTTCCGCGTTTCGGTTTCGGTTTGGCCGCTGAATTAGGGAGAAATTCATTACTTCGCAATTATCCCTTGAGGCCGCTTTTACGAAATTTCAAAGCTGAAATGGGTTGTTCGCATGAAGGACTTCAATTCTTACATTGGACTTAACCACCTAACTCCGCTAATTAAAAAGTTAATTATTTTAACTTTCTTAATTACTGTCCCAAATCATGTCTTCAACCATCTTAAGATGGCTGGTGCTACAGAAAAAGCAATTTTGAAGACAGCGAGCAAATACCGCATTTTCCTGATTTTTTAAAAATAGTGGACACATTTCTTGAAACACCCTGTATGTGCACAGCTTGCTTGGTCTTAACCCGATCTTGGCGTGCCTAGTTTCACCTTTTAAGCGTCCTCATCGTTTGCTATCAAAATAATTCGCTGTCGTTATGAAACACACCTTCGACTCGAAGGCCTACAGAGCAAAAACAGCACGGCTGTTTATCTGCGAGGAATGGCTCCACGGTCGCGTCTCCGATGTCCCGCAGGCTTTCAAGGTATATGTTCTTCTGCTCCTCGTGCTCGCTTGCGAAGGCGAACAAGAAAAGGCAACGTTCAGGGCAGAAACATGCTTAATGTGTTTTCTTCACTGAACGTAGATATCTCTATGCACCGCCAGATACAGCGGTCGTGCTCTATGTGTATGTTAGATAAATGATTGAACAGAGAATCCCATCTCTTATCGGGTGGAAGATTACTGCATGATGAGACTTACCTTGCTTCTCCCCGAACGCCGATTGAAATTCCGTTTCAATACGCTCTTCAGCGCATGCGGTCTCGAAAACACCAGGGTCGCAACGTTACCACAAGAGGGTTTGTACATCGCCGCGTCCGACTCCAAACATGGTTCGGTAAAGTTAACCCCCCCCCCCCCCTTTTTTTTTTAATCGGGAAAAACATGTTTTCGAGCGGAAACCCGAGTTTAACCCGCCATGCCTTAACCTCGTTTGAAGCAGAAATATACCGGATTTCCTGTGCAGACACAAAGTGTGTCCTCGAGGCCCAGAGCAAGCGGGGCGTGGTGCAAGAAAGGCAAAAAAAAAAAATATCCTCAGTTGTAAATTGGTCGTTGTACACACTAACATCAGCGGGTTGATATACAGGGTGCCCCACTTATCTTTAGCCAGAGTTTAAAAATATGCCAACACACGGAATGACGACGCGACCAAGTGCATGTTGCTGACTGTTGCCTGGAGTGAGTCAGACTATTTTTTGTGTTGTGATTAATTGCTTAATTAGGCTGCTTTAATTAACTAACTTTTGAAGCAACAAAGATGGGCCAGAAATTCCAATGAGAAAGTTGTAGATTGGTTTACAAAATGTCCGATTAGACAGTTTCGAACTCTGTATCTGTTAATTATCAGTGTTTTTATGCTAACTAGAAAATGCCCGCGAAATACAAAAAAAAAAATACCACGTGACAAGCCCGCTCGCGCGCCAGTGGGCACGATGATTCCAGTGCTCCCTAACGTTCCGCGTACAAACGATAAGATTCCCTCGCACCGATTTATGACAGCGATAAGCAGACACAGCGGTTATCGCTTTTGCGGCCGATAGCAAAAGTGTTCATCGCACAGCCACCACCATTGTCGCGGCCTTGTCGAGACAGCACAATCGGGCAAATGCTACGGGGGTTTGCATGCGGAACGTTAGGGAGCACTGGAATCATCGTGCGCTCTGGCGCGCGAGCGGGCTTGTCACGTGGTATTTTTTTTTTTGTATTTCGCGGGCATTTTCTAGTTAGCATAAAAACACTGATAATTAACAGATACAGAGTTCGAAACTGTCTAATCGGACATTTTGTAAACCAATCTACAACTTTCTCATTGGAATTTCTGGCCCATCTTTGTTGCTTCAAAAGTTAGTTAATTAAAGCAGCCTAATTAACCAATTAATCACAACACAAAAAATAGTCTGACTCACTCCAGGCAACAGTCAGCAACATGCACTTGGTCGCGTCGTCATTCCGTGTGTTGGCATATTTTTAAACTCTGGCTAAAGATAGGTGGGGCACCCTGTATATGCCTTAGCATGGCTCTCTGCTCGTATGGGCAGAGAAGTTCCTTATGACATTCGCGTTCGACAACCACTTCATCGTAGGTCTTGATGAAGTGGTCGACAACCACTTCATCGTAGTCGACCTTCTTGTCGCCTTTCTGTCAGCCCATCTTCCTATTCCTTTTTCTATTATTTTATTCCCTTAGATGCTCTCCCTTGCGCAATGCTGATGAGATATCTTCACCACAAGAGTCAATAATGACGGTGTACCTTTCTTGCCATTTTAAAAGCCAGCGGGTGCTGAAGATATGACGACGCTGTACGTTGCCTCAACGTCACACGCGTGCAGTGACGCGAGGCTTATATGCTGTTAAACCACGTATTCGCGGTGATGTGTAAGGGGACATTTTGCAGCTTCTCATAACTGTGTCACTTGTTGAGGTCGTAGTCTCGAGAGGTCTTTAATAATGTTTTCATTCTGCTCATGGTGGGTCTCTGTACTCCAACTAAGGGGCTAGGGCACCCGACCCACGTAAGCCGTATGTATGTATGTATGTATGTATGTATGTATGTATGTATGTATGTATGTATGTATGTATGTATGTATGTATGTATGTATGTATGTATGTATGTATGTATGTATGTATGTATGTATGTATGTATGTATGTATGTATGTATGTATGTATGTATGTATGTATGTATGCTTTAAGGCCACCAGGAAAGATTGGGCCGCCTCCCCCCCCCCCCCCCCCGTTCAAATTTTGGTAACGATGCTAGTACAAAATGCATTGAACGCAACAACCAACTAATGTTATTCGCTTTCACATCACATGTACGCTTTAAGGCCTACATTTCCAACAACGAACGAAACTCTCCACGGCTGCATTGTGCAGTCAATTCTTGTGGTCTTTCGAAAACTTTTTTTTTTTTGACAAATTTTCCCACTTTTCGCGTTCAAAATACGTTATATATACAGTACTGAAGCATCTAAACGCATGCCACCGCTGTCATCCTCGACTGCCTACTGCGTATCACCCCATGCGTGAGAGGAATTATCTTATCTGACTTTTCTTTCCCGCCATGACATTTCTCTTTTTTTTAAGCGCCCACACCTCATAAACGGAGCGCTCAGCTCGCTAATACACCGGAATGCACGTAACACTGCTCGATCGCGTCTGTAGATCTAATTCGCGAGGCGGGACGCATACCAACGCTACACAGTGCATGCATGCGTGTTCCCTTGATTAAAATATCGCCATTAGTAAGGGCGCCCTGTCGTTCGCTCGAACTTCTGCAATCACTTCTCGCCGCGTAAACACGCCGTTTGCGCTAAGGAACGCACGCTGTCGAAGATATACGTACGCCACCGCTGTACAGCATACGAAATCAAGCTCGCGTCTGGCACTAATCGCAGGATTAAAAGAAGCTGCGCATGCTGCAGGGAGTTAAAGTGCGCGCTTGACGTGTTATTTGCACTTCGCCCGCATCTACGCGATCATCGCGCTCGTTAGGGCAGATCTGCATTGCAGACGCGCGCACGGTTGAACTGCGAAAGTATGTGCGTTGTTTACACGTACTCGACTTGGTAAATTACGCGATTTGCGAGATAATAGCGGCGGAGTTTATACCGCTTAATTAGTTCGGTATCGAATTTAAAGGACCCCTAAACGGCTCCAAATTCAAAGAAGAGATAGCGGTTTCTCTCTCGCCTTCACTACCCTTCATGCAGGTGCTATATCCTCCTCGTCACTTCTTTCTTCATAAGACACGTGGACAACGTCAGCCCTAAGCGTTGATTTCGCGCTTTTCGGCTATACGCTGTTACCTCCGCTTGCGCTGTCGAAAACGCACAGAACGAAGTGAAATCAGTTCGATCGCGCACGATGATGGTCATGCGAGACAAGTTAGAACGGCCATGCGGCTCAAAGCGGGGTAGTAAATATAATTCACAGCTGATATCCTCGTATATGGACCAATAGGAAGCTTATTTCCTCATGACGTCACGTGAAGACACTGCTGGCGTCGCGAATAGCACCGAAAAGACGGGAAACGCCAGGAGAAAATAACGCTCTCGTTTTTTGTTGCATCTTCAGAGGTTGTTTAGGGGCCCTTAAGGAAAGGCTATAGGCACCGTACACTGACCAGAGGGAGCTGCGTTGCTCGCGAAGCCCCGTCCCAAATTCGTTGACATTGGCCGTTAGGGGCAAGTACGAAACAGAATCGAGCACGCGTCCCCCCGTCTAGCCCGGCCACAATCCGCCCACTCATGCAGGGAGGGAGACGCGCGCATCGCGTTCTATTTTGACCGACCCCGTCTCATTACTGCTTTTTTTATCCGCTAGGATTTGCATTCTGGCGCTGCAGTCGCTCAGGAAAACTCGACTGCACGGTGCCTATACCCCGCCGTCGGCTGCGGTTCAATTTTAATTTAAGAAATCGCGCTCGTGCGCTGTCATGATGTAAACACGTGATTGATATGCCTTTGCAATTAATCGGTTATGGAGATTTCGGATTTCCAAGAGCAGTTTATAGATAAACAGCTCGTCAATGTGTTACGAAAGCTGAACTCGTGTTCGTGCTTTCTCTTTACAGCACTTTTGGATTAACCGCGCGCTGTCTGCAAGCTGCGGAATTCATGGACCTTTAATATTGAAAAGGAGAGAGTGTGGCTGACGTGCACACTTGAGAACCATTCAGAATATGACACATTTGAAACTCCGTATGAAACAACAAGAAATAAAAACAGAGAGAAATATACAGGAATCAAAGAAACTGGGGAGGAGCGAAGCGTGTATAAGGAACAGTGTTTTCTTCTTCTTCTTCCCTATCATGGCCGGTTTCAGTTCCCTAATGCATGTCATCATCATTATCATCATCAGCCTGTCTACGCCCACTGCAGGGCAAAGGCCTCTCCCATGTTTCGCCAATCAACCCGGTCCTGTGCTTTCTGCTGCCACGTTATACCTGCAAACTTCTTAATCTCATCTACCCACCTAATTTTCTGTCTCCCCCCTCACGCGTTTGCCATCTCTTGGAATCCAGTCAGTTACCCTTAATGACCAGCGGTTATCCTGTCGACGTGCTACGTGCCCGGCCCATATCCATTTCTTCTTCTTGATTTCAACTATGATATCCTTAACCCCCGTTTGTTCCCTGACCCACTCTGCTCTCTTCCTGTCTCTTAAGGTTACACCTATCATTTTCCTTTCCATCGCTCGCTGCGTCGTCCTCAGTTTAAGTTGAACCCTCTTTGTAAGTCTCCAAGTTTCTGCTCCGTAGGTAAGTACCGGTAAGATGCAGCTCTTATATACCTTCCTCTTGAGGGATACTGCATGTAGGGAAGGCTGTTTCAGCTCCACCAACGTCATCCGCTATTTGTTGGGCTAAGTCGTGCCTTCTTCATTTTTAGTGGACCGAGTAGTGGGATTTGCCCCATTTCTGTGGCGCATACCCGTTTTTTATGATGAACCGCGACTACATGACACACCGCGACAACATGACACGCCGACAAGCCGAGCCCCTATAGGTGCTTCGCACCTAACAATGTTAATAAGATTTTGTACTTTGATACTTCGCCTACGCTTACCTCATATAAATGGCGGCGACACGACTATAACATACCGTGATTATCGATTCATCACGTAATTATATAGGACGAATACTACGTCTTCCCAGACAAGAAGAGGTGTAGTAGGCTGTATTAATCGCCTCGCGCATGCAGAGGACATCACGTGATCTAGCTTAAGTGACAACTTCAAGAGGAGGTAAAAAGAAAGCGTACGAATGTCAAAAGAACTGTCAAAATGAACAGGAAGGCCGAGAGGTCACATGATAACAGAAGCAGAGTGCAAGCATTACTGGGTCGACAAGAATCCCATCATGTAGCTTTGGTGAGCTTCACAAAGTGCTGAAGCAACACCTTTCGGAAATGAGAAGCCATAGAGCCAAGTCAACAAAATCGAGTTATTTACTGGAACCTCCTGAGCAGAGAAACTGCAGCTACAACTGTTGGCAAATGGGTATTCCGTGTAAAAGCAAGTGGGCTCGAGCGTCTCGCTGTGTTTCGCGGCACGAACGAACCGGCGCATAGCCACCGCCGTAGGTGAGTGTTATTGAACTGCTGGGCTCGAGGACACGAATTTTGCTCCTGTATTCGTGTGTATACAGACCATAAAGCTTGAACGATAGAGAACAGCGCCATATAGTGTATATCTCACTCTATCTCACGTAGACACGGTATACACCTTGCACGTGGGAACAGCATGCGTAAACGCCCGTGTGTTACACGTTACACGTTAAGTAATCTTAGATATACGCGGTAAATATTAAAACGGACACATCCGCTAGAGCGCGCCTAAAAAAAATCATTGTGTTTTTTGGCACACCGTGCACCAGGGGCGTAGCCAGAAATTTTTTTCGGGGGGGGGGGGGGGGGGGGCACCTCCTTGATTTCAGGGAGGGCACCTCCTTGAAATGGCCATTTTTCGCTATGTATGCCATGGCGAAAAAAATTTCGGGGGGGGGGGGGGGCACGTGCCCGGTGTGCCACCCCCTGGCTACGCCACTGCAGTGCAAGCGTCTAGAACTTAGTTTTTTTTAGAGCTTGGCACACGTCTTTTTTCGCGTAATAGCTTAAGAACACTACGTGATTACGTTGCTGGGTCTGATTCCTTGTAGATACGTTTATTGCTATAGCGTTGGCGTTTTACAAGCTCTTGGTTCAGGCATTTCCGAATTTGCGTATATGACGAGTAATTACGAAGAGGGCCCCTCGGGCTATCTAGCAGGCATCGTTGGAACGATACCAGCATAACCCAATGGAAGCGTTTTCAGGAAATTATTCTTCGAAAGACCAGCCGAATTTCGGCGACTGTCAGTTGGCAACGTCGAGGCGAAGCAATGACAGCATACCAATTAGGCCTGCGTTGTGCCTCGCTCTCTTGCGTTTACACGTGTTTTCGCGCCTTAGACAATCTCCTTTTTGTCCCAACCCGGCGGCGATCGGCGGCATCACCTCGTGGTCGAGACAACGCGTGCATCCGAGATCACTGCTGCCCCGAGGGGCCACGACGGAAGTAGTACGACGAGGGGAGACAAGCGCCGTAACTCGACGTAAAAGGCCGGCCCCATTGTTTCGCGCGACGAACAAAAGGTGTAACTCAAGCATCGAGAGAAAAGATAAAAGGGTCACTGCGCGCATTGGCGACAGCGTACGGCAAGGTGACAGCGGGAGTGCGCGGCGCGCGTAGAGCGGTTGTAAACAACGTTTCCTCCTCCTCCTCTTATTCGTCCCCTCTCACTCTCGCGATTCTGCATCCTACCGTGCCCCTCCCCCCACCCGCGTCTCATCCATCCTGTCACCGCCTCTCTCGCAATGTCCCCCCCTCCGCAACTTCCGCGTGGAGCAGAGAGAGCGGTTGTATGCATCTAGTCCCTCCCTCTCTACCTCGTCGTTCTTCCTCAAGGTGGAAAGGAGGATCGGGGGGAGTGAGGTCGAAACGAGGTTATCGACGTCGTTGCTTTGTTGCCGTAGTCGCGAGCGTTGACGACGGTACGGCACGCTCAGAAAAAGCAAGCACGTCGCGAGAAAATGCGCGCGGCTCGGGAAGTGCGGCATGTTGAGAGGGCCGGGAGACCTGGCGCTTTGTTTTTGTGGCGCCGTCGGCGCGTGTTATTGGGGCAATAGCAGCAACTGCAGCATCATCAAAGGCGGCGTGCCGTGGCGGTAATTAGCCGGGCGCGACCCTGCCGACAGAGCAGCGTAGGGAAACATGCCGGCCGGCAGCGCATCCGTCCTCGTCGTTTGTACCTCTCTCTCTCTCTCCCATGCCGTCCCGTTAACCGCCTGCGCCCGCCGGCTGCTACCGTTGCCCCACAAAAAGGTCGCACTCACCGTATCCTTCGCGCCTGCGATCGCCGTCCGTTCACTCCTGGAGACACTGTTGTTTGTTTGTCTGTCCGGCTGCATTAAGCGCACGGAAGAGGCGCCCGAACGGACGCACCCACGGACCGTAGTGTTTCTTTCACAGATATTCTTGGAGAGAAAGGACTGAAATAGGGAAGACGAGTAGTTACTGCTCCCCTTGTCCTCTATTTCGCTCTATTCTACTTAAGAATCTCTGTGCAACACTACGGTCGGTATCTGCATCCGTTTTGGCGCCTCGTCCCTGTGCTTAATACAACGGGACAAGCAAGCAAACAGACCGACAAAAAGAAAGAAAGGAAGAAACAAAGAAATACTGAGATTGCGGGCGACGAGCCGCGCCACCTGAGCAATTTTTTTTTCGCCATCAATTACGAGGACTTCGAGTGCGTAGAAAGGGGGGGGGGGGGGGAGGGGGGGGGGGAGAAAAAGAAAAAAAACAAACAAACTGGCCGAAGCGATCAACAACGATTGTGTAAGTTATTCGTGGGAATTCGAACACCTTCTATTCGAATAGTCGATTAACAGCCGCCTTGATCATGATATCGTAGCAGAAAGCTTTGTATACTGAAAGCAAAATGCGTAACATTAGTAGGGTATGTATAACGTATGCAGGGGGCGTAGCCAAGGGATGGGGGGGGGGGGGGGGGTATGTTATCTTATTTTACTTACTGCATATTTTTTGACTTATCTGCTGTTGGATTGTACCGCGTTCTCACATCTTGAGTTGCACATCGTGTCATGTTGCACATCTTGAGACATATTTTCTGTCTTTTTTTTTATTTTTATTTGTTTTAGTACCGCATATTTCGTTTGCTAAGCGAGAAGGAGTAGCCGGTGCCGCCGTAAATTCAACAAGCTCTCTTAGTCATCATTGCAGAAAAAGAGGCAAGAAGAAGTTGAAAGAACATCACATATATGTTGTATCAAACGCATTTTCTGTCGCTGAAAAGGATGATTCATGAAGGAAGCAATTATGACAGTAAGTTTTCTCGGTGAGAAGTGAAACTAATTAGGTCTAAAACGTATAGACTTACTATGTGGTGGACATGTGACGTTCATGTGATGATCACTCGTTGTGGAAACGACAGTCGCCGCCGCATTGACGTTGCTCGACAAACTGTTGTTGTACACGGGCGAGTAACCTCTCGAGCTGTGTCTAAGTTTACGTCCCGGAGCCATACAGAAAAACGTGGTAAACCATGATTGCAACGTATCGTTGCGGTTGGCGACATTTAGGTAAAACCCGAAAGAAGATTTCAGAAGAACCGCACCAGATATGCAGTGCGGGTAAGGAAGAGCATACGGCAGATTCTTTCAGAAATAAAGAAAGGAGCTTTGTGTTTTTTCCACGAACGTTCGGCGGAGGTTGAGGCAACAGCATGGAGTGTCAAAATCGCACGAGCAAGCGCTGCAGATATTTAGCCGTTTTTCTTGGCTGCGATGTGCAAAGGGCGGAACTCAGAGACGGCCCACAAAATCCCCGGATGACACAAAAATGGCTACGTGTAAACAAAGTGCTTCTCTTCCTAACGCATACCTAACGGCTGACGTCTTCAGCTGGATAGGTTTTTCACGCCCAGATGCGATCGTTCTGCGCACTGCGCATGCCGATGTCCAAGTCTGCCCACGTGATGTTACAGAATACATATACGACTCCACGGAGTCACCATCTCGGGCGCGAGTGCTAGAGCCATCAGCTCACGAGGAGGCTAATTCTAGCCTCGAAGAGTCGAGCTATAGCTTCGAGCGCTGCGCAAACATCTTGCAAACTGGCCAGCTTCATACTCGGAACGCTTCTTACCCGTCGGTTTGCTCCGTGCGCGTTGGCGAGCGCACGTTTAATCTTGCGCTTTGCGTGCGAACGTCGGCTGTTCGTTTCGTTTCGTTTTTTTTTTTTTTTTTTCTCGTAGGTATATAACCTATATAGCTGACTGCGTCGGCGCATAGCTGCACGCCAGATGTTTGCAGCGTCTTAACGCGAACCTGGTTGTTCTTCTTATACCCTGCAATACCGCTTCTAAATAGGTCCCACGTTTTTTGCGCCTGCAAAGAAGGAAGCTCGCGTGTCGATCGCCAAAAAACACCTCACGTATACACTCCAGAAAAAAGGGAGGAAAAAAAAAAAGAAAAAAAAAAGAAGGCGTGTTCCTTGCGGACAGTTTTTTTTACGGCTACGTCTCGGACTTAAATTAGACTTAGTGAGCCGAATAACTGCGTGAAGGCGTCCCTACAAAAGCAGCCACTTGTTTACAGCGGCATTGAAGGGTTCGTTTGGATTAACGGTGCGTGTTTCTCTTAGAGTTCTCGTATCGTTGATCGCGTGCGAATTCGTGCGTGTGGTTTTATTTGTATGGGTATGGATTCGAATGGCGTTGTTTGTGTGTGCGTATACATGTTTCCGGGCGTTGTGTGTGTTCTCAGGCACGCGCACCATGCGCGCGTGTGTGCGTTCGTTATACGCTTATTCTTATAAGTATTCAATATTCCCCGCGTTGCTGTTTACGACACAGAAAGCACGGGACGCCATTAAATTACTGCCACGACAAAGAAAATAGTGAAAATCCACAACTCGGAGGGGGGGGGGGGAGGCAAAACACCCACGTGTTCGATAAAAAGAAGTATTATACAAGAAGCGTAGGCACTGAAAAAAAAAAAAATAACCACCGCGGCAAAATCTCGGGGGGTGCTGAGGTTATATGCTATGTAAAGTGACACGTAAGTTCGTAATGCTTTATATAAAATCTATTAATCTTGTTTACGAACAGGAATCAGCGCTCGCTTTATGACCTCGATGCAAGGACATGTCCGTCTTGCCATCGTTTCGCGCAGAATTTCATTGCCACTCCTTATACAAGAACACTATGTATATATCCCTTGGGTGCAGCGAACGAGGCCGACAGTTTTGTAAGTGTTTACTGCTTAGCATATATGCCCCGTTTCACTGTGCTTTCTTTCGCTCTTTTTATATGGCGTGCATGTATTCAACAGTACTGTTATATACCTTGTTACATACAGCGCTTTTTTCGCGAGTGCATGCGAATATTCGATATTTCGAGCGAGAACCTAATAGCGGTAAATTTCTATTCCAGAATTCCAAATTCGCATATAGATATCGTCAAATATAGAACTTACAATTAGATAGCGTCAAATATTTGTTTCAACGCGACAGCGCATGAGAACTAGTTTCGCAGAAATTCCGGCGTCGGCAGTTGTGAGCGAAAAGTCAGCGTTGTCCGTAACCGAAAATTCGAGATAGATGCAAATAAACAAAATAATAGAAATTTTTAGTTCGAGTGGAAATCGAACCCAGGACAAGCAGGTGATCTGCCACGGAGCCACGCCAGTCCTCGAAATCGTTTCGAAAAAAAAAAAAAAGAAACACAATATGAATGTCATGAATATGAATATGATCAATATGTCATCAATATGAATGTCATCAATATGAATATGATCGAGGAGCGTCCTTAACGCGTGCAACATTGCGTGGCAGAAACGTAGAAACGCACCAGGCGTCATACACCATGGGAAATGTGCAACTTGTGAGTGGTTTAAAGGCCCATTCATTACAAACGCGCTCTTGCATAATTAATACGCGTCTGCAGCAACGTCATCAAGAAATAAATTCCCTGAGGCCGCGGATACTGGTAGAGATTACAGCATGCATAGAGCATATAAGGCGTAGGACTATAAGGCGTTGGACGCCGCAATGGGGCACTCTACAGTGATTTCGACCACCTTCTGTTCCGTATACCACGCCTAAACCTAAGTACACTTTTTTTTTTTACCTTCTCGGTAGTACACTTGATAGAAAAACGTACACTTATGTAAACTAAATACGGGAAATTACCGCTACGTACAGCGTTATGAATATACCTGATCAGGAGTCTACCGTTTCCCGCATCCGCCTCTTTTTATTCTGAAATAGAACAATCTTGCTCTGTTTTGATTTAGTCTTTTTTTTTTTTTTTCATCCCATAGCCCGTCATAAATATCGAGGTTTCTACCCTGGTCATCCTTTCTTTCTTTCTTTCTTTCTTTCTTTCTTTCTTTCTTTCTTTCTTTCTTTCTTTCTTTCTTTCTTTCTTTCTTTCTTTCTTTCTTTCTTTCTTTCTTTCTTCCTTTCTCTCTTTCTTTCTTTCTTTCCTTCTTTCTTTCTTTCTTTCTTTCTTTCTCACACCGGCCACGTAACATGCGGGGGCCCTCTCACCATCTTTCTTTCTTTCTTTCTTTCTTTCTTTCTTTCTTTCTTTCTTTCTTTCTTTCTTTCTTTCTTTCTTTCTTTCCACGATTGAGGAGGAGGAAGAAGAAGACAACCCTCGAGAGATAATCTCCGCTCGTTTCTGGACGAGCCGCGCATCTTTTCCTTTCCTAAAGAAAAAGAAAAAGAAAAAAGAAAGCGGCCACACGCTCCACGTCCGCACCGACGACAAACAGCGGGCGATTTCCTCGTTTTTCGGACTTCGTTTTTTTTTTTCTCTCTCATATTTTTCGGCCGCTACAGCCACGCACGCTCGTTTCCTCGCCCGCTATGCGGCTTTGTATACGTGTGAACCTGATTGATGGGAGACGTCTACTCGCTCGCACGCGGCCTCCTTTTTTTTTTTTTCTTTTTATCCCCTCTCTTTCCTTCCTTTTTTACCGAGAAGAGATCAGGGAAGAAGGTATCAAACCTCGCGTTCCGACGCGAAGCTTCTTTCGCACGCACGCATATCTGTTGACGCACTATACGCGCGCGGCGTTTTGTTTATCTTTCTGGGCGCGCGCGCTGTCCTCTGTGCGTGTGTGCATATCTGACACCCCGCGTTATAATACGCCTGCAACTGACGTTCCACCCTCTACTTCAGGGGTCTCAAACTCACCTCAGACTGCGGGCCGCAGTCGCGCTATTTACTCCCGCAGGGGCCGGGGCAGTGAGGGAGGTAAGGTAAGAGCAGGGGGGGGGGGGGGGGGGGGTATGCAATTTGCCAGAAAACGCTGCCATTTGAAAGAAAAGTTTCCCATATCTTACATACATGATACAGGTCATTTCTGAAAGGAGATTTGGTGCCAGGATTCCAACGACATGTCGATACCGATCTCCAAATTGACTCAAATTTGGACGCTGGAATGAGAAATACAATTTTCGTTTTACTGATACCCCTTCCCCCCTTTATGCCGGATCGTCAATAAAGTTGTTTCACTCACTCACTCAAAACAAAGTGAACACATGGGATGCCTCACGGAGTTAATGCTTTCAACCAGTCAGGTCTGTGCAGCTCATGAGCATACTTAATAAGAAAATTTGTAAAAATGTGGGGTGAAGACCGTCATGTGCGGGCCGCGGGCCGCAATCGAGAGCCTCGCGGGCCGCGTGTTTGAGACCCCTGCTCTACCTCCTCCTCACGCCCACCGTATACAGTGGACCGCTCCTTTGGCTTGCGTTGAGAGCGTGCGTATATCGCCGTGCGCGCAAGGGTTGAAACCCGACGCTAAACTCTGTGACAGTGCGCTGTGTATATGGCTATGTGGCTGCTGATCAAAAGGTTGCTGGATCTAATCCCGGCCGCGGCGGCCGCATTTTGATAAAGGCGAAGTGCGGGAAGCCCGTGTATTCCGATTTCGGTGCACGTCAAAGGACCCTGCAGGTGGTCGAAATTTCCGGAGCCCTCCGATATACAGCGTATTTCATAATCAGGTTGTGGTTTAGGGATTTGAAACCCCAACAATTATTGCTATTAATTATTAGTGTAGCTATGTGCAGCTTGAAAGCGGGTGCATGAATAAACTTCTCAAAGAATAAACTTTATATATTTAAGTGCAGGCCACGGTGGTGCAGGCTTATGTGCTGTGACGCAAACAAATCGGTTCGGCGCGTACGGACTAGAGGTGAGACGCGACGCGCGCGTCTCACCTCTAGCCCGGAGATAAATCAGTTCTGCGGAAACGCGCAAGATGGCCAGACCTTCACAAATGGATAACAAGTTATTGTACACTCGCTTGAAGCGACGAACCTTAAAACACACATGAACGGGTTTCTCAGAAAGAAATATTCGCATTTGATGAAAAATGTCCTGTACCGGCATTCGAACTCGAAGTCAAGGCCTTCCCAAAACAAAAGTCTCGGACAATTTTCTTTCTTTTTGTAAACTGTGAAGCCTTCTCTCTGTGAAATCAGCATAGGCGTGCGCAGGGTTCCCCTTCAGGGGGGGGGGGGGGGGGCGAAGGTTCATCGCAGCGCCCCCCCTCCCTATTAGGTCAATGTATGGGGCAGACTTTGCGCCCCCCCTCTCTCAGGTGACTGGTGGGGGCGGCCGCCCCCTCTGCCCCCCCTCGTGCGCACGCCTATGGAAATCAGCGTGGGTTTCCTTGCAGCTTCTCGCTACAAACGAGTGGGTGTCACTTTTTACAGCGAAAGCTGTTATGAGATCACAACAAGGGTCGTTTTTGCGCCGTAGTTGTCCGCCGCCGCCGCCGGTGTCCGTAACCAATATCGCACGAAATAAGAAAAAAACTCAATAAATAAAAAACACCTATGCCAGATTGGGAATCGAACCCGGGTCCTCTGCGTGGCAGCCCAGAACTCTGAGCTACGCCACTGCTTGAAAGTGCGGTGCAAACTGATCCTATGCAGGCTTCATGTCGGGTAAGAAATCGCGTTAACGCGTGCTGTACAGATTTTTAGAACAGTAAAGTAACAACCAGGCGTCACACAATAGGAATTGCGTAACGAGTGGGTCGTTCAATGCTCCAACCCATAACAAAATGGCATAATTCTTCATCGTTGTCAGCCACAGAATCAACAAAGTGCACATAATGCGTTACAAGTGTGTAGCGGGTACCGGGCTTTTCCGAAGAATGAAGAATATTGGCATAGTAGACGCTTCCCCACTACACAAAAATTATGATGATTTATGGCGTAGTGGGTACCATGTAAGTGCGCTTGTAGGCCCCAAGATTAAAAAAGGCTCTAGAAAGGCCGCTCTTCCAGCTTTCGATGTGACTGTGGTGCGCGTTCCGCGCAGGCGTGGCGGTTTTTTTCTTTTTCGTTAACAACTTCGTCTGTGCTCCCGTCGTTGCCGCGCCTTAGGGCCGTCCACGTATAAACGACCATGCATGGCTTTATTTCACAAAGTTCAGGTATTAATACAGAGACATTACGTCATCACTGCAGATTTGCAAGACTCGTTTTCTAACTTAAAATTTCGCACGTAAGCCGCTCTAAAACATCGACAATAAGTAGAGGCTTCTTTGATAAGAATTTTCCATTTCGCCGCAGCCGACCTCCAGCGTGCTGTAAAGCGCAGCACACAGCAGGAGACACAACTGAAAACTCGGTATCAGAAATTGTACACGTATGATAGTAGATTATGTTGTGTCTGTATGTGATAACGCATCCACACGTTGTATGCCTCATTCACCCTCTGAGTTGAAGCCTTTTCGTTAAGCACGTGCCATTATTGTTCGTATTTTTGAGACTCTTCTCCGCAGCGTGTTGGTGTTACTTAGCGTATATGTACCACGTATTTTTTTGTTAGCGTTCTGTAGTTACAGTGAGAACGTTGTGACACGTATACTTTTGAACCCTGCAACGTTTTACGTCACACAGTCCCCAATGCATTAGCCTAAAACGACTGGAAGGCGAAACCTATCTTCTCTCTCTTCTCAGTCGATTTTATTATCCCGACCGAAAGCTTTCCGCACCAAACGTGGTTTTTTCACTGCCTCAGAGATCGAAGGCATTGCAAGCTTTCTGCACCTCACGTGGTGCAGTGCCTCCGTGATCGGCCCTCCTTGGAACAAACTACGATGCCACGCGATGACGTCACGATGACGTCATAGGGTGGCGTTAACATGATGATGACTTTTATGCATCACTCGTGTTGATCCCGCCGACGCGGGATGAGGCTTCTAAGGCTTTCGCCTTAATAAGGGACAACATCTGCAGATTGCTATTTATATACTCGCACACTGCGCACTTCGTCCTCTCCTTCCGGCCTTCACCCTCCTCTTAAGAAAGCAAGAGCAGTGATTTGGCGCCGAATAACGAACAAGAAAAGAACGCTCGGCGGCCTGGAACGCTGCCGATAGTTCTGCACGACGAGCGCTGAGAAACAGCGCCTGTGGCACTTCCGAAGAGCAGTTGACAGCGGGACCGATAGCGAAGCGAGATATACGAAGCAGCGCGAAGGGCGGACCGCAACAGCGTCTTGCTGTCACACTGAAATGACACACGCTGCGCTCTATGGTGGCACCATGGAGCCTCGCACCATGCACGCAGCCGGAACGCGCACGCGTGTCGAACAAGATGGAGAAGTCACGCGTTTCGGAGAGCGAGGCGGTGTGCCGCGACACTCGTGGTCTTCCGCAGTGTTCGCTCCCCTTGGTCATGATACCTCTTCAAGTCGTCCCGGGAGATCATGCCACGTCTACATGAAACTAAATGGTCATGTGGGCGCTCACGCGACCGCAAGACTATAGCGCGAGGCTTTGGCAGACCGAGAGGTCTCGCAAAAATCTCGCAATCGCCTCGTAAGGTCTCGCGAAAAACCCGTATGACCTTGTTAGTGCGACGTCGTCACATCATGTGGTCATAGATCGCAAGAATTTGTGACGTCACATGATGACATAATCCCGTTAGGCGAATGCATAAGGGATTGTGTGAATTTATATCATTAACAGTGCACACACTAGAGTGAGACAAAGAGAAAGGCGCTCGCCGTTGAATCCCAAAAGGAGGAGGAGCTATGTAGGCACCGTGCAGTCGAGTTTTCCAGTGTGACTGCAGTGCCAGAAAGCACAGCCAAGCGGTTAAAAAAAGCAATATTGAGACGGGGTCGATCGAAATGTAACGCCGTGCGCGCGTCAACCCGCCCTGCATGAGTGGGCAGATTCTGGCTGATCGTGGCCGATCGAGATACAGCGGGGACGCGTGCGCGCGTCTGTGTTCTGCGTGTCCCTAAGGGACTGTACACGCGCTTTCCGCACACCCGCAACGCACGTGGCGGGACACCTGCCGCACGCAAGCGGAGGGTGAATGAGCGAATCGGTGACGCTCTTTCGCCCTCCGCTTGCGTGCGGCAGGTGTCCCGGCACGTGCGATGCGGGTGTGCGGAATAGTGCGGAAAGCGCCTGTACAGTCCCCTAACGGCCAATGTCAGCGAACTTGGGACGGGCCAGTGCGACCAACGCAGCTCCCTCTGGTCAGTGGACGGTGCCTATAGGGCACGCCACAACATAATACATCGTTCACAGGGAAATAACACTACGCAGACGAATGCCGATCGTGTTCCTTTTTTCTGCAGTCTCTCTCTCTCTATCTTTCTCTCGGTCTCGTACACATCCCTACTGTCACCGGCTAGAACTTCAATTACATCACACTTATTTTGCCCAGGCATGACGACATTAGGCCTCAAAATTTTTACATGGCTCTCCTATACTCAGAACTTCCCCGTTCACAGAACTCGTTATGCAAAGCCTCGCCCGTTTCAAAATAGCGTTAGAATGCACATTTCACGGGTCTTCGCCACCGCCGTTCCCCGCACGTCAAGGAAGGAGCGTGCGCGGTTGCGGCAGAAACCTCTTCAGAATGTGGAAACTCTAGCCTCGAGATATTAACGATGAGAAGCCGCGAGCCTCGCAACATTTTCCTCAATATACGCTTCCTCCGCTCGCGATAGGCTGTCTCTCCTGACACTGCTGTTGCTGTCAGTGTTATGGATAGCCCGAGCTCGCGGTGTCTATATGCAGACTCGCAGCGTAGTAGACACGCACTGAAGTGCGGCATTCAGCAGGAAGCGTCGCCGCCGCGACTTTCTTTCCGCGTCTAGCGCTGCTTCGGTAAGCGCAAGCACTCCACTTGCGACACTGATTTCGCCGCTTTGTTTTCGCCGCGTCCAGCGAGAGCACTCTTGTTTGCGCCGGCTCGGACAGCGGCACGCAAACAGCCTGGAGAAAGAGAGAGAGGGAGAAAAGGAAAAGAACGGCGGTTAGCCGCGCTGGCTGGACAGGCCTCTCTCTCACCACCTTCTCCACAGAAACGGGGGAGAGGGAAGGCGTGTGGCAAGCCAAGCAGCTGCGACCGTGTTTGCTACATCAGTACTGCTGCTGCTGCTGCTGCTGCTTCTCGCGTCAGGAACTTCTGGTGACGTCAAACGCTGACGTCTTGTTGTCCGTAGCGCGCGGAACCGAGAAAAACAGGGTGAAACGTCGTCGCCGCAAGCCGAACTCGGACTGTCTGTGAAGAAACAAGGAAAGAAAAATGAAAGAAAGCCGGTGACTGTGGCAGTGTCGGATGACCCCTGTTGGCATATATAGCGCAACCTCTCACGTCTGCATGGTCGGCGAAAGCGGCTTCCTATAGAAGTTCGTTTTTGCTTTTTTTTGTTTTTTTTTTTTCCGTGGCGGAGATTTCTAGTCTAGATATACTGCGCGGGTGCAGGAGGGCGACAACATCTCACGAATGTCGCGTAAGTCTAGACGTGGCATGATTGCCGATCGCGCTGAAATGTGAGGCCGAGGAAATAAAGTGATAATAATGCGTCTGTCGGGATGGTTCAGTCGCGCTCAATTAATATGACTCGCCACACGCGGGGGGCGCACGGCCTCACGAGCCCCAATATCTCCCACGGCTTTTCCATTTGCCCTTATTTCCATAACATCACACTGTTCTCTCATTTCGGGACGATCCCACATAAGAAAATATCATTTGGTTCTGTAAATGAGTGCGTCGAAGGCATGCTTTTATCGAGCAACACTGAAGTAGATGGTCAATTTGCGCTGCACTTTCTTCTTTTCAACGTCCAGGAGTAAATTCTTCTGAAAAGTAATAAAATAAGCTATATTATACCCGAAGAATAAACGTACAGGATTTCTATATATATTGGTCAAGATCGTCTTTCGCGGTGTATTATCCAATTTAGGGCAAAATCGTGAACGTATTAAACGCGTAAAAATGCATTACTTTCCAAGGGAACGTTGCGAATAAAAAGAAAGAAACGTATTACGCTGAATATACCCAATAACTTATTATGAAGAATTGTATCAACGAGATTGCATTGTATATGTATAGTGTGTGCGTGGCCGTGTTACACTTTTTTTTTTTTACCTTTCAAACATTTATGTTTCCGCGGTCATTCTGTGCACCTATGTATCTATACATGTATCCCACGTATACATACATACTCGACCGCTTTGTTTATTGGTCGTTACACCTTTCTTTACGCCCGCAATGCATCAGTGTATATGTGTGCGTGGGTGGCTTTCGCACGAAGGCCCCTTCCGCCTCGTCGCTTTTGCCGTAAAGCGCTCTATACAGCGCGCATCGTAAATAGAGCGGGCGAACGCCCTCGCCTTCCTTTTTCTATTAGTTAGATTACATACGTGGCTCACTTTCCGGATACCTTGGGCCTTGCACGCAACCTCGTTCCATTATCACCGTCAGCTCGGCATCGCCTTTTGATATCACTCATCGCGGGGCCCTGCCTGCTTTTCTTTTTTTTTCTCTCTTTTCTTTTTTTCTTCTCGAGCTTGGTAAAAATAGACGGCCTTCGCGAATCTCGTCTCCTTTACTCCAAGCAGTGTAATCTCTTCTTTCTTTCTCTATTTGTTTCTTTCTTTCAATCTTTATTTCTTAGAACAGCCAAGTTATTTGCCACTCCTCCGCAAAAGAAACACACGGGCAATAGATAATCTTGTAGTTTTTACCGAGTAATAAACGGCCCAACGCGGCTTATAGCGCGACGCATCGCATACTTGTGTGGCGGGTGTTGGTGATGATGAAACGACTCTGATAAAATTGTTTACTCAATGTATGCGTATAGCATATCGGCGGCGCGGGCGCTGTGCCAGCTCCAGTCGGTCCGTTTGCGTTCAACGAGCTCTTGTTTTTTTTCTTTCGCCGCGGGTCAACGTCATTTCTGTTGTGTAGCGTCAAATCGTTTCTTTTTCATTATAACATAGCTTTCCACATATATGCCGCTGCAACTTTGCTGCCACCCGGTTATTATGCTGCTGACTTTGCGCGTGCCATGTCGGTTCCCGTCGACCTCATCAAAACAGCTGATCGATCTCCGGATCGGTTCCCCTCTTCTGGGCGTGATAAAGCTTCAATCAATCAATCAATCAATCAATCAATCAATCAATCAATCAATCAATCAATCAATCAATCAATCAATCAATCAATCAATCAATCAATCCTTGCCAGGCGCGTAACCGGGGCTGGCAGCCATGAGAATTTCGTGTTCCTTCTTCATTAAAGTGGTGACTTCCACTTGCATGTCCGACCCGTACAACTCCTAATAATAATAATAATAATAATAATAATAATAATAATAATAATAATAATAATAATAATAATAATATTAATAATAATAATAATAATAATAATTATTATTATTATTATTATTATTATTATTATTATTATTATTATTATTATTATTATTATTATTATTGCTGTGGTTTTACGTGCCAGAACCACAACATATATATTGTCACGTCGCTTCAGAGGTCCAGGCAAGGTTTATTTCAACGCTGAGCAACAAGGCTCTTAACGAGCGCGTCGGTTAGGCTTGCTCGCAAGAGCGGGATCGCGCGCGCACTTCATTCTTTTCTTGGTCTGTGCTTTTGCATATGACCCGCTACTGCAGGCGGCAATATGATTACGAGGCACGCTGTGTAGTGGAGTGACAGTGACTAGGGATCTTATTCCGACAAACTGAGGTTACTTAAATTAATGCACGGGGGTGCTTTTTGCATTTCGCCCCAATCGAAATGCGACCGCCGAGCCCGGCAATCGAAACGGCGCCCTGACCAGTGCTACTCCGAAGAGACAGTCGCGACTGCACACACTCTGACGCCCAGCGTCATAAAGTCTCCTCGAAGCTCGCTCAGCCAGTGGCGTAGCCAGGGCGTAGCACACCGGGCACGTGTCCCCCCCCCCCCCCCCCCTTCCCGAAATTTTTTTTCGCCACGGCACGCAGAGCGAAAAATGACCATTTCAAGGAGGTGCTGCCCCGAAATCAAGGAGGTGTCTGGCTACGCCCCTGCGCTCAGCTAACTGCTATATATATCTGGAAAGTTCATGCCCTCATACATCAACTCAGAGAACTGCGCGTGCTCCAACAGATTTACTAAAATCAACGGACCCATCATCAAGTCAGTAACAATAAGAAGGGACTTAAAAAATTGGGGGGACCCTTAAGCTTCACCTTTAAGAGTTGAACGCGATAGCGATATCCCGTCCCTACTGCGTACTTCAATCACTTAGTGCATACTATGCAATGGGTAGTATGGTTTAAACCAGGAGAAATTATGCGCGGCAAATGTGGAAAATGTTTTCGAACTTGCTATGCACCCACTACGTGGTGTTAAGGGAATACGCGCAGTAAGGTGTGTGCCGTTTGTAATGGGTGGCCGGCTTTAAACTATGGAATCGTTATGATAGCCACATATTCTGACTCCCGATGGCAATGTACGCTTGTACCACGCAATATTCCTGGGATATTACATGTTATATTGCGACGCCTATATAAAGGACACTTGCGTTTGCGAACCATGGAAGTTATTTTCACTGCATTTCCAAGCAGAGGAAGTTATTTTCACAGTATATCCAAGCAGAGGCATGGCTGTGTGGTAGAATACCTGCTTGCCACGCAGACGACCCGGGGTTCGATCCCCACTCGGACCCGAAAATTTTTATTATTTATTTTATTTGCATCTTTCTCGATTTTTCGGTCACGGACAAGATGATGATTTTTCGGTCACGGACAAGATGGTGATTTTTCGGTCACGGACAAGATGGTGATTTTTCGCTCACAACCAACGACGCCGACGCCGGAATTTCTGCTAAACGAGCTCTTTAACGCTATCGCGTTAAAAGCACACGTGCGTTATATGTCTATACTGCATGCATACGTACTTACAGTAGACACTGTAACGTACTTAGCGTAAGTCAGGCATTGATCATTTTGTTATATGCAGCACTCCATCAGCCATGCGACGGCAGGAAGTGTGATGCACCGTCATAAACAGCGTATTCGTAAACACCTGTCTGTACGCACGCAGAAACGTTTCATTCGCTGGCGGCGCAGTGTGCATGTATGATCGAAGAACTCCATGGTTTCCTGGAAATACATAGTAAAGGGAAACACCGCGTAAACATGGGATTTACAAGTGGAATGCAATGGGGAAAATAAGCTTGTGCGTGCGTGCTAGTGTGTACACACACACACACACACACACACACACACACACACACACACACACACACACACACACACACACACACACACACACACACACACACACACACACACACACACACACACACAAACACGCGCGCGCGCGCACTTTCATCGATGCATATACATGCGCTCTGGTCTTTCAACGGCTTTCCGAGAAAAACCGGCGATATTTGTCACTGTCACCTCACCACATAAATGTATGTAAGAGTTAGAAAGAATCAGCTGCCTATGTGCTCAATAAATATAAGGGCTAACATTAATCATTGCAACGCTCGACTATTCACCACATTTTCGTGTTCGAGCTAGCTGTTGTGGGCACACATGTGTTTCCAGCCTCTGAAAAGAATTGTTTTTTTAAATTTTTCTTTTCGTTCATTTCCCGCACGATATCTACAAGGATAAAAAGAAGTTTGGTGACACGTGGTTTTTTTCAACATTTACTAGGTGACGTACCAGCGGACAAAAAAAAAAGCGTCATGCCATGCTTTTCTGTCTCGCATTCTTTTGTTCCCAGCCGCTACAAGCCAAGAGCTTGCAGTTTTACGCGCAAGTATTTTGATGCCGGGTCTACTGAGAAGTGACTGGCATTATTTCCGTGACGGAAATGACGTCATTATTTAATAGGGTTCCCCAGTGCAGTTAACTGCGCGCATCCTCAGATTCCCAGAGACTCTGCACTTAAGCGCCTGCGTTGAACGAAATGCTTGCAATGAAGACAGAGAGCGAATCAAACTTGTAAGACTACATGGAGCGAACTCAGTTCACGACGCGCGTCAAGTGAAGGCGCGGCGTCACGACGCAGGATATTGGCCGCCCTTTGCCGACTCTTTGTCCACCATATGCCAACCGGCTATCGACGCGACCGACACGTCCACACACGGGCACGTCAGGACAAGCCTGTGTCGGGCGGGCACCTGCGGTAGCGAAGGGGCCCTCAACGAGACGTTCTAATGCGCAGGGGCGAGGGGGGGGGGGGGGGTGAACATCAAGAGGAGGACCCGGCCAATTGGCGGCGGGGACGCGGGCCACATCGCGATCGCAGCCAAAGTAAACAGCTGCATGTCGTCGTCCCTGCGATACGCCTCGGTAGTTTCGTGCAGCAAACGAATGCCGCTCATCAAGGGCTCCAATCGAGACCTATAAAGGTGGCGGGGTGTGGTGTGCAGAGGGAAGCACACGTGCTCAGGCCTTTCGCGCGGCGTATCCTCGCCGTCGGTGCTCTCGCTCCGCCATCTATTTCGTCTGTGTCGTCTCCGCCATCTATTTCGAGCAAAAGAGGCCGCCACAGTGGTCGCCTTCAAAACGACGACGGCACGTGTGTGACTTACGGCGAGGCCAGAAAGCGACGGTAAGTGATGCTGCCGTCTGAAGTCCTAATGGCGGCGGTGCACTACTTTCCGCCGCGTAAGCGCTGCGCGAGCCTCTCCGTAAGGAGTGTCGAAAGGGTACACAACGAGGCGTTTCTGAGAGTATTTTGGAGAATGGCGAACCGGGTCGACACACAACGTTTACTTTTAGGACTCACCGCCTCACCACCGAAATTTAGTGGCACGGCTCAGATCCTACTTCTCTCTGAGTCGAGGAGTGAGAGAAGAGTTGGCGACAGGTGCGTGGGAAATTCCTCCGCCTTTCGGTGTCGTTCAAACAAAACGAAACGCGCACGCAGACAGAAGCAAAAAGCAAACGCGCGCTACTAGGGCCGCGCGGGCTCGGGTTATGTTTTTCGGCGCTGCACAGAACTAACGGAGCGAAGCATGGGGTATAAAGGGACTGTGTAGCAAAGCTGCGCGAACCGCGCGAGTTTGCGGTGCTTCTTTTGCGGTTCGCG
The DNA here is from genome assembly GCA_030522465.1 of Rhipicephalus appendiculatus. Classification (NCBI taxonomy): domain Eukaryota; kingdom Metazoa; phylum Arthropoda; class Arachnida; order Ixodida; family Ixodidae; genus Rhipicephalus; species Rhipicephalus appendiculatus. The sequence continues at coordinate 4,980,948 of JALIZH010032992.1, forward strand.
GCGGCGAGAGAAGAAAGGGGTAGACAAGACGGAAAGAGGGGAGCGAGTGGGGTTTGGCCAAAGAAGAATGCAAGAGGGTGGCGGCGGCTCGCTCGGCATATCTGATTCCACGTCTGCGGCCCTCCTTTCCGGCAACCCTTTGCCTCGCACCATGAGAGGAGTCGGGCGAGAGAGAAGTAACGCGCAGCGGGAAGTCTGGCACAAACGCACGCACAGCAGGCATCGCACGCCGCCAAGAACAGCCAAGCTACTAAATTAGACGGCGGCGGCGGCGGCGGCGACTGTTACCTCGGCCCCGCGAGCGAATAAACAACCCTGCCCGCCGCCGCCGCCGCCGCCATGCACCGAGGCTTCACCGCGACACCGGTGTCTTGCTCGCCAGTGCTCAGGCCGACGAGAGAGAGGGAGAGTTCTTCGGCGAGGCATCTTCGAGAGACGGGTGCAGCGACCGCGAAGGAACGGCTCGCGTTTCCGTTTGGGTTGCCCGTGGTCTGCCTGAATTCCAGACCGGTCGCTGCAATTTTTCTTTTTAACCTTGAAAAGAAAAAGAAAGCGACTGTAGTGCGTTGCAAGGGCTGAGAGAGAGAGAGAGCACGGTGCGGCGAACACAGACTCGGCTTGACAGCCGATTCCAGTTAAACCGCGAAGCAGTTAGCAACGAACCTTGGCATGAGCGCTCCTTAGGACGTCCGGATGCAGACCAGACGTGCGTGAGCATCAGACGTGCAACGGAAGGGGTATCTGAAGAGAGAAAGGATGCCGTGGAGTCGGGATGCAGCTGAGAGCAACTTAGGAGAGGCAAAATTAACCGAAAAAAAAAAATAAGTTGCCCAGACAGTAGGGACCGACGGGAGAGACTCGAACAACACTGGAAGCTTATTTGAAAAGACACTCCGCCAAGACGTCGGCGGTAGACCAGTGAAGTGCGTCCTCTATACGCGTATGCCGTGTCATATATCTGCTTTGCGTGCGTCTTTCTTCGCGGATTCCATCGTGTTCCACATTTGGCATCTAATAACTGTGTCGTCCAGCTAGCTCACTCAATGCAACCAAACCTTTATTGCTATGAAAGCGCTTATATGCCCCTCAGACGTCCCAAGGCGTTATTCCAAAGCTATTCGCATTCAGCTTCGGCGATATTGACCCTACACGGTATACATGCTAAGGTTTCGCACTAAATATATACAGCACATGCGGAGCAATCTTAGGCGTGCTCACCACCTGCTGAATTTATGAAAAGCACGGGCGTGTGCCGAGTATTGCCCAGACGCGTCGACCTCCTAAGGAGGATGGTATTTGGTTGCAAGCATAAGCTGTAGTATACTTATAGCGTCAATTTGCTGCGCAGCGCTGCCCCCATGTGACGTTCAGTGTCATGGCGCAATTGATGTGCGATATATGAGATTAGGATGTTAGGCAAGACATCGGGAATATCCAGTGCGAAATGTAGCTGCCTATACCAGGGGCCAGCAACCTGCGGCCCGCGGGGCGGTATAATGCGCCCCCCCCCCCCCCCCTGGTCGCTTCTTATCTGGAGGCCAACATTGCAATTTTGACCTCAAATGGGTTTTTGCTGCTAAATTACGTTTGTAAATTGCAACTTTGTGGCATGTGTGGTGAAAATAAACGTCAATTCTATATCTCTATTGCAGTTTTTTTTTTACATTTTTCTCAATTCGCCGAATTTTTTTTTCCTTCGCCTGCAACTCCCCTCCCCCCTCCCGCTCTGCCATGCGGCCCCCCGCGTCGGCTTCAAGCCACTCGGCCCTCCGCCTCAAAACGTTGCCCACCCCTGGTCTGCCCTGGTCTATAGCATGCAGGCGGCAAATCAAGGTCTTGCTAACATCGCAAGCGTAGGATGCATGGTATTTTGTATACGAAAACGGGTGAAAGGAGCGTCGACTAAAAGGTCACAATATTCGGCCCGTCCCTTTTGTTACCGACTTTCCTTTTCCGTGTTGATGAAGAAGGAGGTTGTTTATCTTCGCACCTTCGCACGTCGCGCGAACGTTCTATGAGAGACATATGGAGGAGCTGACCTCGTGCAGCAAGCAGAGACATCGTGATAAGTCCAAATAACTCGTTTCGTTGCGTAATTATACTGCAACTGCAATTTCAGCACGTGACCTATACGCCTTACTCGTGCTTGCGCAGACCTCGTATACACAACGGACGAGGAAGCTCGCGAGCAGAGGTATGTAATTTGGTGTAAGCGCCTATTATAGAGTAAATGACTTCACACGCCTAAACGGGCGCTAAGCGTGCGCTTTAATCCCTTCAAACACCTCGAGGGAAGAACCTGATTCGTTGTACACGCCAGAATAACGCGGAAGGAAACGCAAAAACAAGGTTTTATGCACGCATTTATTCACGCGTTTCACATCCTGCATGCGAGCTTTCTTGTTTCCTCGCGCAATCAAAGCACGAATGTACTATATAAACGCGAAACATCAACATCGAGCGCTCGACCGCGTAAGCACACAGCTGGAGTGGCTCGTGAAGAAAGTGCACGCACGCAACGCAAACAGTAACGCGGAAGCACATTCACACACTTGCGTACATTTACACAAACACGCACAGACAGACGAACACACAGATACACGCAAACGGGAACACGGAAACGCGCTCGTATACGTGTAGGCACAAGCACACGCGCACATACGAAAACACAAACACGGAAACACGCTCAAATACGAATGTGCAAAAAAAAAAAGTGCACACATACACGAATGCAAACACACACAGCAAGCAGATCGATACACGCGTGTGCAAAAGCAAGCATTCACAGCAACTGGGACGATCCCTTTTACTGCGTGCAAGTTCCTTCCCAATTCGTTAAGCTTCTATTGTTTTATTTATTGAACAGCCAGTCGTCAGGGCTTTTCGCTTAGATACCTTGATCGACTCCATTACATTGCGGACGCATAAACCCCGGCAGATATATGCGTGTTTCAAGAGAAACACGCGCTCTTATACATATACACAGACCGCGGCGTTCAGCTAGTCCTTTGTTATCATCATGGAGTGTTTCTACCTCATATATATATTTCGACGGTAGTGGAAAGTCTCCAGTACCCTCGATTTAACTACTACTGGAGAGAGGGAGAGAGAGAAATATTTTAATGAAGAGCTGGAGATGTTTGCCATGGCTATTCGCCTGACATGCTATACTCCAGGTGCTGGGTGATGATTATGATATGTATACACTGATAAACACATAACACATACCAGCCACACACACGTAGACTACATTATTTACAAAGTTTTATTCAGGCTCGTGACCCGCAAGAAAGTCAACAGCGCTTTCGTGGCGCGTAACGCACTGGAGCTTCTTTGCCATGGGCCCAGAATATATATATGTCGCAACTCCCAAGTTCGTGTCCCGTTGAAGATCTTCAGAGAATGTCTCCCTGGTGCGTATAGCCTGCATTCCCAGAGAACATGACTGAGATCTTCTGAGACGTTACATTGAACGCACAACGGTGAGTCCGGCAGTTTAGTCTCGCTCCTTAAGTAGTTGGTGCATGCTTGCACCGCATCAGATTAAACTGCTACTGGAAAGCCTCCACTTTCCAGTACCAGTTAAACATTTGCAGAGCCCTCATGCACCCTGCATACATCGTCCATCCTTATATTCTCGCAGACAACGTGCGTGTTTTGCGGAGGCAAAATATACGGAGCTTCAAATATATACGGCGCTTCAGAGCACCCGTATAACTTTGAAATAACTATATTCCTCGCGAAGTTTCACAACGACCCACCGAAGGAAGGAAGGAAGGAACAGGAGAGAAAGGAAAGGCAGGGATGTCTAGAAGGACCGGTATGCGACCGAGTAACTCGCAAACCGAAAAAAAAATTGGGGGGACCCTTAATCTTCGCCTTTAAGAGTTGAACGCGATAGCGACATCCTGTCCCGAGTGCCTATATACTTCAACCACTTAGTGCATACTTGCTATGCACCCACTACGCGGTGTTAAGGGAATACGCGCAGTAAGGTGTGTGCCGTTTGTAATGGGTGGCCGGCTTTAAACTACGAAATCGTTATGATAGTCACATATTCTGACGCCCTATGGCAATGTAGGCTTGTACCACGCAATATTCCTGGGATATGTTATATTGCGACGCCTATATAACGGACGCTTGCGTTTGCGAAGCATGAAAGTTATTTTCACTGCATTACCAAGCAGAGGAAGTTATTTTCACTGTATTTCCAAGTAGAGGCATAGCTGTGTGGTAGAACACCGGCTTGCCACGCAGACGGCCCGGGTTCAATCCTCACTCGGACCCGGAAATTTTTATTATTTATTTGCATCTTTCTCGATTTTTCGGTCACGGACAAGATGATGATTTTTCGCTCACAACCAACGACGCCGGAATTTCTGCGAAACGAGCTCTTAAACGCTATCCCGCGTCAAAATATTTTAGACCTCTAAGCTGGATACGCCGCATGTATATACAAATAACGTCCATACTAATATACCAATTCGCGTGAGCAACTGACAAAATCATTCGGTAGCCTCATAGACACACTCGATCGCGTCATGTTTTTGTCAACTCTCTCACAATATGTACAAATTACATACCAATGCTTTACTGGCACATTGCATGTCTGTGCAGATTGTTCGCAATATACGCGCACCGCTGAAATCTCCGCATAACGCCGAAGCGCGCTTAATTATTATTTTTTCGCGACTCCCCTAATTATACTTCATTCCATTCCCGTTCCTATACAAGCTTCCCCGTGGACACGTTATCTTCGGCGCAGCGAAAAAAAATTAGGTCGACGTCTCGTAACCGATGTTTATACCACCCCTATCAAAGTACATTGCCTGCGTCGCTGTAAACTATCAATGACGCGCACCGTTTTACGTCAAATAACAATTGTCGCGATAAACTGGCCGTGCGTGACAATCGAAGCTTCTCCCGACGTGCACACCATGGAAAGAATATAGCGATAGGGGAAACAAAAATCAGCTTCCTGTTTTTCTGATGCGCTGTGTAGGCATAGCGAGCAATTATCACATTTATAGCTTGCGAAAGGCACTGACCCTTCTCGACGCCAGCTGGCAAAAAAGAAACAGTGTTTGTTATCGTACCTGACTTTGCACGGTTGTTTTGAGCATTCCGTCGAGCGTCATCGCTTATCGCGGTCTCAGATGCCATCGCGGGTTCCGGCCTGACGCACGGCGTTATGATGCCAAGGACGGGGGGGCACGGAAAACCGCCGCTTCTCCAGAGTCAAGCGCTGGCCATATGCGCTGGCGCTGACGCCTTGTTTTTCGGCCTCCCGCTACGCGCTCCTAAGTAGGCATATGCTGCGTCGTTAAGAATGAATCAGATGCGGGGCCCTCATCTGCAGGACAACAGGATGAAGGCTAAATGCGGCGGAGCGACTCGGACGCAAATAGCCAGCCACGCGCGCGCGCCAGAGGAAAGAAAAAGCATGCACTCACGCACAGCCTTGGTAACTTGTAAGATGAGCAACAACTCGGTTCCGTATGTTCGTTACTCACTCTGTACGCGATCTAAAGGGAAGCCAAGGAAGGGTGCTGACACATATTTTTGTATCGGTCATTCCAGATCGGACTTTTTCAAGCGGGAAAAGGACACAGTTGGCAAGGTTGGGCGTTTGCAAGAGCATACTATGAGATGTATTAATTTGACACTAAGGTTACCTTCAAAAAGAAAGGCATGACGTAATAGACAATGTATATTACATCGGGCCGTGCCTCGTCATGCCGGATGACACATCCGCCTCGTATGCACAGAAAAGGATGGTTCGTGTAAACAAGTGTCATAGTAAATTGACGTGTAGGCTTTGGGCCCACACACGCGACAGTCTTCGATGCATCTAATTGGCTATCTCACAAGATAGCCAACTAGATGTCAGTCGGGATATCTAAGGCGTCCGCCAATGACAAACAGATATGGCATGAAGAAAAAGCTTTCTCACCCGGGCTCCTAATTTTAGAACAAACGCAAGTGACAGGCGGAGCCAGGATATCGGATGGCATATCAGAAACTAGAACAAGAGACTGAGAGATTAATGTGAATTTCAACAAATATGCGCTTTGCTACTTTACAATGTTTGAAAGGAAGGGGGGGACAAAGTCAAAGAGAGAGAGAGGAACAGAGCACTCGTACAGAATCACTGCTGTTCACAGTACGCGATGCTACCCGTCACCATATTATAGACACTTATGCATCGTTGTCGACCGTAAAGACAGCAGTAACGCAACCGTAGCCCTCTGCTGCAACGACTCTCGAAGACGATATTCTAAGGAAAAGCTTCTACCACAGTGGTCCTCGATACAGTGCTGAAAGACAGCGCTCGCTACGTAGCAGCAAAGGTTACGGTAATGATTATGAGCTCTTCTGAAGTGGCAACCTTCAGAATACGACTTCAACGCAGATGGACCATCATTCCCACTGACAATTTTCAGGGCAGACGTTCTTCGCAGCTTCTTTTCTGCGCAGGTCTTACGAACTCTAGTGCACGGCGTAAGTAACGGCGATTAGTAAAACTTCTTGCATCACAACAGAGACATTAAAGACACGAAGGTCTTTATAACCCGACTGAAGGGGCTATAATTAGCCACGGCCTTGTGTAAAAGCGGCTTCAACGGGAACGACGCCGTTGGCGCGCAGGCTGGTACGAGGTCGTGCGCTTCGCGAGCTTCCAGCAACGTCGCGCTTGCAGTGCGGAAGAGCGAATTTAGCGCGCGACTCTGGCGCGTCAAAACAAGTCGACGAGAAACTCAATGCCATTCCCAGACGCGGCACGTCGTAGAGCGCGTACGGTCGCCTGCCTCCTCGCGCGCACAGCCCGCATCAAAACAGACCCGCCGATCTAGGTTACCTCATTCCTGGGGCGGGCGGCGAAGAGCGAGAGAGAGGCGAGTGGAGAGGCCATCCACCGCCATTTTGACTTCTTTTCGCCCTCGCCAACGACTGCATTCTTTCGTCTGTTATTATCGTTTTTTTCATTTTCCCTACTCCGCCGCCGTGTTTTCGTGCGCGCCTCCTTTCTGCTTCCGTCAGGTACCTAGAACCAAGAACCTCTCCCTAGGCTTTGAAAGCGCGTCGCCAGCTAGGGGACTGGCGGCGCGGTTGTCCCCAGATGTGGCGTTCCCTAGGAGGATCACGTGACTCTAGGGTTCAACCTCCTCTGAAAGCGCCGTCCCGCGTGCCGCGGCTTGCAAGCGCGACGACGGAAAAGCGAGAGAGGAGGAAGAAAACGACCAGAGGGCTTAGCGAGAAAGGAGGGCGCCCCGACGAAAACAACCCCTAAAGATGGGAAAGGGCACGAGAGAGGACCTTGTTTACGTTCGGCTCCGAGAGCACGTGACGCGGCGTGCGTACGCGTATCCTCTCTCTCTTCGCCTCTCCTCCAAACTTTATAGGTTGTGTTCTCGTTTCTTTCAGTTCATGCAGTGCGCGCAACTCGCGCGGTGCGTTGCGCTCCGTCCTGCCCTGGGAAGGGCGGCAGCATTCAGCGCTGCTTCAGACTCATTCCTTACTCGTTTTCCTTTTTTTTTACTCGGCGTGAGGTGGAGTGAAAGGGCACATCAATTCGCCGGCGGCGTGCAGGTTACCGCTGCCAGCACAGCCTTGCATGCTTCCCTGCTACGCCATCTTCGTCCTATTTGCTTTTCTGGCCTTTCGTGCTTCGAGGGTATTACTCGAACGATCGCGCAAAATCCCCCCAGCAAGAAGGAAAGACAATGAAACGTATATAACAGCGCTCAGTGTTTGCAGCGAGCTCAAGATTCGTAACATTCAAGGCTCCACCTCCTATAAGTGCCACAGCGGAGTGCAGCTCGCGCGATCATTACGACTTCGCGTAGCGGGAAGACGAAAACAACTCACTCCTGTTCCTTGTTGACAGGGTGGCGAACGTGCTACGCAGTTCCACACTCTGTTTATGTCGTCAAAGCCGCGTTTCTTCTTACGCATTAAAGTCAAAACCACGTGAAACACTACGCGTTCTGTCGCTATACCTATAATCACTCTTCTCGTCAAACTTATGGTAATCGAGCGACGCAGATGCCGTTAGTGATGTCATGTTTTTATTTACTCTTTCCTCAAGACCAGCCGCTGCCAAGAAAGGCGTGCGCGCGCAGGCAAGCCGCCAACACGCCTTGCCGCTCAAAGACCGACCCAGTGTAGAAGAGCGAACCGCCCCGGCTTCGGAACAACATAACAAAAACGCAGGTGCGCCGCTCCTGCGCGACGATACATTGTTCCGCCGCGAAGAAAAACAACCCCTCTTTCCCCTGTCCGTCTCCCTCACTCCCCATCATCCGCGCGTTCCCGCCTTTTTTTCTTTTCGTCGGAGTAGTTGTTCGGCGAGGATACATGGTGGTGGAGACGCCACCCGGATCGGGGCGGCTGTCCTACGGGTGGGCGAGCGACCGTCGTGCGCAGCTGTCACGCGCGGCGTGCCGTCTCGGCGGCGTCCCAGTCGCGAGGTTTTCAATCTCCTTGCGCTGGGTACGACTCCCGCGTTTCTTCTCCACCGCGCACCGATTTCGCTTTGTGTGTCCTTCATTCGCCTGCAATGAGGCAGACGTGGCGGGGTGAGGGTGGTAGTAGGGGGGTGGTGGTGTGTGGATGTGGGGGGGGTGGATGGGTTAGCTTTCTTCTCTCGTCGGGACAACAGCCCGTCCCGTTCCCTTTGCGGTTGCCCCGTCGCTACTCTCATTTCCGCTCCTCTCCCATTCGCCGCGACCCCGAGCGACAGTGTGCCGTGGCCCCCCGTACGCTTTTTGACGCATTGCGGACGGCGAGTGGTGCCCCCCCCCCCCTCCCCCTTCCCCCCCCTCGCTTCTCCGCTCTTTTTCGAGAGACGGAGAAAGCTGAATCGCGCCGCAGGAACCGCGGGGGGCACTACGCTTGTTTACGCTTGCCGTTAGCGTCGGGGGGGGGGGCGCGGTTCCTTCTTCTGCGTGTTGGTTGTTTACGCCCACCCGTGCACGCGCTGCCCCGTGTGCCACTTTCCGCTTCGCTCAGCCGCGGACGGGGGGTCGATTATCGCGAGACGGACGGAAGGGAAACGAAACAAGGCCGATCTCGGGCCGCAACCAAATGGGAATCAATCTGCGTGTAATGGGCAAAACGCGGCGGTTTTCTTTTCGTTGCCCATTGTTTTGACGACCGCGCTTCTCTTTTTCCTTGGGGCGTTATTAATGCGATATAAATGGCGCTTAAACGTTGCGTTTGTTGCGGGAGGAATTCAGACGAGATCGACAGAGTCGATGAGGAGAGAGAATCAAATGCGGACCGCTGTATTACTGATTTGAGGTTGCATAACCTAGGTGTAGAGGTCTGTATACAAAGTGGAAAGAGTGGAATGGGAGATGTGAAAGGAACATAAATGGCGGAGCTGTGAATTAACATGAGAAAGCAGACGGTGAATTTGATATGCGTACAAAAAAAAAAAAAAAATTGGGGGGACCCTTAAGCTTCGCCTTTAAGAGTTGAACGCGGTAGCGATATGCTGTCCCTATAAGTCCGTACTTCAATCCCTTAGTGCACACTATGTAATGGGTAGCATGCTTTAAACCACGAGCAATTATGCGCGGGAAATGCGAGAAATGTTTTCGAACTTTCGATGCACCCACTACGTGGTCTTAAGGCAATGCGCGCAGTAACGTGTGTGCCTTTTGTAATGGGTGGAGGGCTTTGAACCACAATGTCGTTATGATATTCACATCTTCTGACGCCCGATGGCAATGTACGCTTGTACCACGCAATATTACTGCGATATTACATGTTGTACTCTGACGCCTGCATACAGGACGCGTGTGCTTGTAAAGCATGAAAGTTATTTTCAATGTAATCCCAAGCATAAGAGTGGCTGTGAGTGTTTCCTTAGTAACGCCAGAGCGCTTATTGTCGCTGTGTGATTGTAGTTGTTTCAAACTATTAGTGTCGTTTATGTTCATTCTAACACACATTTTAATAAATACCATGAAAGAAAAAAAAAAAAAGAAGAGTGGCTGTGCGGTAGAACAGCCGGCCTGGGTTCGATCCTCATTCGGACCCGGAAATTTTTATTATTTATTTTATTTCGCATCTTTCTCGATTTTTCGGTCACGGACAAGATGATGATTTTTCGCTCACAACCAACGACGCCGACGCCGCAATTTCTGCGAAACGAACTCTTTAACGCTATCGCGTTAAAATGAGCTCCCGTAGCGCCCGGTCGATATCCGATAATTGAGCACATGTACGCGATTCAAGGTTCCCAGTTCTGTCGTGGCGATTGTGATAATATGTAAAGAGTGATTTCAATAAAAAAAAAAAGAAACCCCTTATGATGAACGTCATGATGGATTTCTCATAATAGGTTATCTAGGTTATCTAATACGAGAAAACTGTTTTTCTAAATGTGTTTTGCTATGGTAAAATGATATATATATATATATATATATATATATATATATATATATATATATATATATATATATATATATATAGAGAGAGAGAGAGAGAGAGAGAGAGAGAGAGAGACAGAGAGAAAGGCAGATAGGTAATATGAGATTTTAGATAAAAGGGACACATTGTCATAAGCATTTTTTCTGATGGGGATACTTCTCCTCTGCACGCCGTCCTCTATGTAATTCGTATGAACTGCTCTCGAGGTTCAGCGAGGCAGTCAGTCACGGGGCCGATGATTGACCTAATTTTAATGGAAACTGTTTTTATCGACGGCTCGAGGTTTTTTCTCTTAGCTATGTGGTGAAGAAAAAGCGTTACTTTGTGGCATTCGAGTGTCGCGTCACCTTTATGCTGAAACATTTCTCATCCAGTAACTCTACGTTTCGCGCAAAACATTCATATGAAAGCTGCGCGAAATTGATGCAGGTCGTCAGTGATCTTTTAGGAGAGAATGAAGATCCCTTGCAATGGCATATGAAGCGCTTTTACGTGAACGCTGTTGCATTTTGTGCCATTCAGATGCAGCCGCCGCTGTCGGGAATTCAGTGAAGACTGTATGACTTCCAGCTCGCGAGTGCATTAAAGAGCGGTAAAATCGGAATGACACAGTTAATCATTCGGGTGAAAGGAGTAGCGATGTGCAACTCCCTCTGTATACAGCGTATATATGTCAGGAAAAAAAAATTAAAAAAGGCGTTTGATTTGTCGATGTCTGTATGCTTGGTACACGTAAACTGACAACGTATACATATAGGAGCATTTCAGTTGTGGCCATGACATGTGAAAATCATGATGCGAAATATATCCAAAATGATGCGAAAAAAAAAAATAAAATACGTTCCGCTAGCCTAATTCGAAACTGTGCAGGTGCGCGGTAACCTGAACTCGTTGAGCACTCACACACAAACACACACACACACACACACACACACACACACACACACACACACACACACACACACACACATATATATATATATATATATATATATATATATATATATATATATATATATATATATATATATATATATATATATATATATATATATATATATATATATGAAACTCGAATGATCGAGCGCGCAATCTTGCTGCGCGTTTCCTCGGCAGCGCGTGCACGATTCATTGGTCTATTCAAATTTATGGGCCGGTCTGCGTGCAAGCTACATCCACTCGGCTACACACTCTTTGATCGCGACGACAGAATCGCAGTGAATACTCCTACATGTACACATCAGGGAGCGAGATATGTTCGCCCATTTACGCACGCACAAAACGCCAGACGCATGCGCCGACGACCGTGTACGCTTTCGAACGGTCGATTTCCCCATTCCGCAGTCTTTTTCCATGCCGCGGGAAAAAAAAAGTAATAAAAAAAAATGGCGCGAATCGCCTCTTCGCTTATCGCCCGTGTTCCAGTCAAGATAGCGGAACAAGAGTCTGGAGGCTAAGTGCATGGGCGGTGGAGGGCGTTCGGTGCGGTGTTTGTGGTATGCTCGAGCAACCTCCCTTCCTGATATTGTGTAGAAGGCAAAATGAAAATACATATCCCTCGTTCATTCGCTTCCTTTCCATCGTTCGAGAGTGTCGGTTGTGTAGCGAGCGGAACAGATTGTTAGAGGCTGCTGTATATAGCGTTTCTCTTCTCTCCGCGCATCTTCTCGCTCTTTCCATCGGCTCGCTTCTTGCTTCTCTAATTATTATTCTACTTGTTCAGGGCAGTGCGCTGTCGCTGCTATAAGCGCTTAGGAACAACATCTCTCGCGCTGCCGCCACTTTTCGCGCCGCGGGAGCGATGGTCCGTAATTGGATGATGCCCATCCGCGAAAGTGCCCACGCGCGCGCACCGCCGGCGCGGTGTTATGATCGACAGCGGGAAGTGATGATCCGGAAAATGAGGAACCTCGTCCGGTGTTTACGTTATGTGGCTCACAGTGTGTGATCGATCGAGAAGTCGTCCAAAATGCGGGATAAATTTTGCCGTTGGTTTTATTTTCCCCCTTCCCTATTCCTTTACCTGAAGGCTGCACTCGGCAGGATTTTGCGCGAGGTTTTCTGTACTGCATTATAGCCGATCTGATTCGGCGGGAACTGTATGCAGTCAATACTGTGCGCATTCATAACTCATAGCGCTCATAGTGTCTGCCTAAACGTTATCATATATACATTTGTGTGTGTGAATTTTAAAATACCACGTTCACTGCGTCACGTTTCGAAGAAGCGTACGCGCGTTAAAACATGACACACTATACTGCGTTCTCTCAGAATCTCGGACCATAATGAGAATGAACTGTTGTCGGCAGGCGGTATCGGTAATGGACATGCATAACATAACCCCATTAAATCTCTCTTCTATGCTTTCTCCTGTATACTGTCCTTTATATCCTCCTCCTAGAGGGTAGTCGTCGTCCAGCAGTCAAAGTTATAACGGTATATATATACTTCGTTCATGTGTGCATTTCTCCCTCTCAGACCATGTGTAATGATACATGTTTACGAGTGAACACATGTTAACTGATAGTACAAGGCGGAAGAGAGGTGCACAGACTGCCGATGAGAAAGGAGGTGCATGACTTTCGATGAGAATGGAGGCTTTAAAGCCTCCTTTAAAGCCTCCATAATTATTGCACGTGTTCCTTACTCAAACGTCATCCTACAACATATAGAAGCTGAGGCTGTTTGTCACGATCGAAAAGAAACATATAGCGACAATTAAGAGCCTCTTGGTCTGTGTGCGTGTGTGTGAGTGTGTGTGTTTGTGTGTATGCGTGCGTGCGTGCGTGCGTGCGTGCGTGTTTAGAAAGGGGGGCGGATTGCGGATCGGACAAAACTTGGCATAGAGAAAGAAAAAAAGCAACTTCATTAAAGTGTTTTCTATTTTATTTTATTTTATTTATTTATTTTTTTTTTGACGGAGGGCAAGTAAGAAATCAACGTGGCTGCCACGTGAAACCAATGAAATCATGTTCGCTCATTTTACGTGCCGAAACCATGATACTTGAGGCACGCCGTAGCGGGTGACTTCAAGATGACCTTGAAAATACATGGGGTTCTACAACGTGCACCCAAGTTAAAGTGTACACCGTTTGCCTTTCGACCAGCATCGAAATGCGACAGCCGCGAAAGAGAATCGAACCCGCGTGTATCATGCTCAGCCACGCAGCAGCCGCGAGACCAACACAACAGGCCAAGCGAATCCACCGTTGGCCACCGAGCCAGGTGGCCATCAGTAACACTTTCAAGTATTCCCTCGAATAGTTGAGAAAAATGATAGACTATTACGTGCTCTGTAACGTCTTGCATTGCTTACACCAATTGAGTGCCGCTGTCGCAGGCGGTCGAGAGTCCGCAACACGTTACCATCACGACGGGTGATCTTAGTGCTTTGTGAGTGCTCACCCGCTTATATAGCGGGTGAGCACTGAAAGAGCACCATAAAATCACCCAGAGTGATCCATTTCAAGAGAAAATTTATCATCTCATTCACTCCATTCGTTCATGTATTCCTTCATCCGTATTTCAGTACACTCTGCGATGTCCCACATACACTTGACACGTTGGCCATTCGTATAATATACTACAGTACAAAGGTTGAGCACGTGGAAGGGTTCACCGCTCCACTTGCGTCCGACGCATAAATCGGAAAGCTAGACTGAAAGGTCAGCGGTCACGTCGTCTCGCGGAAAATTATTGCGACCACTTCAGTGACACTACATTTAATGAAGTCAACATGTCACACCGGTTGTTGAACCTGTTGATGACGACAGAGGCATGAGGCAAAGATACGCGCGAATTGTACATTAATGAAAAGTCAAGTAAGGCCTGGGTGACCTGGAAACTAGATTTACGGTTGCGACGTAGGACCCGTTCCGGCTTCCTCACGACAATGATTGGCTGTCGACATGGCCAAGAGCACAAGGCGACCTACGTTAACCATCCATATGATATTCACGCGCACGTCACAACTCACAGTGCGTTGCACTTTGCACCGAAAAAAAAAGGACAACCAACTACAACCACGAATACTTCATTCACAAATTATAGTGACCACTTCTATAATTACTGTAATAATTATAGAATATCCGGAGTGTTCACGTGGACGATGCAGTCATAGTATTGTCCTCTTCATGAGCTTCCAGTTTGCTGTTGGGATATAAGCGAACCGAGATGATGTGCACCGTGCTGGCCGTTCTACAATATGGCGGCCCTTAATATGGCGCCAATGCGCACCCCCTATCCCCGCATTATAGAGGCCCCCTTTCTCTGTTTTGAGTGAAGAAAACAGAGAGTGGCATCGCTAACATTTGTTTTTTCCTCGCTCACTCGGTAATTTTATCCATTAAGGGCGCGCATTAACATTTACGTAAACGTGAAACATGCTCAAGCGTGATAGTGTACACAAATCTCCTCTCGCACTCTTCTATCTAGTCCTCCCTTCCCATCGCTGCGATGTTTAGTTGCCGTTGCCAAGCGCGCGTGATGTACATTCATGCTTCCCTGTGCGCCCCCGCGCAGTTCCCTGAATCACTGCGGCAAAACAACCGCGCGTGCGTTCCTAGCACTCCATATATAAGAGGGTTGCAAACAGGGTGGAGTGCGTCATGGTGCTTTCGGAGGAGGAGGAGGATAGAGTTGGGCGAGGTGCGAGAGCACCCGTGCGCGGCTGCGCCGACGCGAGCCGCAGTTGTCGGTGCGTTCGCCTCGTTCTGCTTCCGCAGCATCAGAAGCCGCGCCGCCGCACGCATCGCGAAACGCCTCCTCGAGCACCGTCCTCACCCTCACCTCCCATCCCACGCGCCTCGCAGCGAAGAAAATTCGCGGAGCTAGCTGTTGCAGCCCAGGACGGTGTCGCTTTCGCCGGGAACCGCGGTGAAGAGGAGGCGCAAACAACGCGCCGCCGTCATCAGAGCCTATTTTCGGTAGCCGCGGGATATCAGCTCGCATTAAGGACGCCTGTGTAAAAGGGGGGACTGGAACGCACGCACACACTGTGAAGTTCCGGCTCGAGATGAGAATCTTGTAAGGAAAATAACACAAGGAGGGGGGAGAGGGGGTGCGTGGAGCGGTAACTGTCTCGTAGGCGGAGAGAGATTCTGAGTTGGAAAAAAGGTGAAGGTTGGGGGGAGTGACGCAGTAACTGTCCTGAGAGACAGTTACCGACAACCGCGCCAATTGGGGGGGAGAAAGATAGAGGGGGGGGGGGGGGGAAGACACATGTAGCGGTGTTTCGCGAGAGTCCGAGCGGGGAATGGATGGGAAAAAAGAGGGAGGAAAGGATGGACTGCGTTTGTGAGTCTCCCCCACGAGGAACAGGCGGGCGGTTTTTCCCGGGAATCTGCTGCGTTGATTTACACCGACGCGCCCCCCGCATCCTGTTCACACAAACGAGCCGAGCCCACCCTTAAACAAGTGTCACCTTATACACCCCGAGCTCGGGGAGGCGCTCAGCTATGAATGTTTTTGCGTTTACAAAAAGAGGCGAGGAGAAAGAAAATAAGCAGTGCTGCGTTTAATTGACACGCTTTGAAAAGGTTCGAGGGGGGAAAAAATGTAGCAAAGGTGAATTTGCTGTGCAAAGGGGGGGGGGGGAGAAGTTGTTTTTGGCACGCTGAAAGCGCGCTGTTGTGCTGTGCCTGCAGGCGGCCGGTTATCGGATGACTTGCAAGAATCGACTGATGGGCTGTATAGTTAGGTGTTCACCACGTTCGTGGAAATCAACGCTGCATAAAAGACGGAACGAAATATGAAACACCGCACAGACCCTGCACCGCTGAGCACTGCGCTCCTGTGCCGCCCACGAATGACATTTAGGGATATCGCGTGAAGCTTTTCAATTAGCGGTCCCTGCTAATGTGTTTAGCGAGAATCTCATTCGTTGCTTCATTCGCTGTTGTTCAAGGTCTGTCCGGTGCTACCATTACAGTGTTGACGCACGGCTGGAAACGCACCTGCACGCGCCATGACGAAAAAAAACAAAAACAAGAAGAGAACGAAAGAAACAGTGCCAGAGAGACGGACGGAAGTGGAGACGAGTCTGTATTTTTAACTCCGAAATCTGAATAACTATAGACTGAGTCAACACGCCGCTCTAGTGGGTAAATGCACACGTGTGCACTGACACGCAGTGCCAAACCATTACACGAGGCCATTAGCGAAGCATTAGACGAGTGTAATGGATATAGTGTGTTAATTTCTATATAGGAGTGCGTCAACAACTCCATGTATGAGGATGGTTTTGAGACGTAAGACCCCAGATATTTTCATTACATCCATATATGAGCATTTCTGTTGTTGCTGCTTTCGTCTCTCTCGCAAATGTGGAAGCTGCGACCAAGAATCGAATTAGCCATGTACCAAGTTCTGTGGAGCAAGACACCATCATCTAAATACGCATATAATCACTGCAACGAGTACTCGTCGCATTCCAGATTCTATGGATGAATACGAAACGCAATAGAAAAGAGAAAGAAAATCTAAATTCTGGCTTTTAACGTCCCGGAAGTATACAACCTTGTTCGCCATTTGCTTCACTTTTTCTGTATTTTGCCCCTATATAAAACAGCGACAGGGAGTCGAACCCGTGATCTCGCGCACATCGCGAGCGCTGCATCGCCGTCACGTCTGCCGCGGTTGGTACAGTGGTTACTGTGCTCTGCTGCTGACCCGAAGATCGTGGGTTCGATCCCGGCCGCGTTGGTCGCATTTCGATAGGGGCGAAATTCTAGAGGCCCGTGTACCGTGCGACATCAGTGCTCGGCAAAGAACACCGAGATGGCCGAAATTTCCGGAGCCCTCCACTATACGGTGTGCGCCATTATCATACCACGGTTTTGACACGTAAAATCCCAAATATCATTATTACACCCGGGACAGCCACAAAGTCACCGCAGGTGGTGATTCGATTTCAACGGTTCAGGTTGAGCTTCGCACTGCTGTACTCGTAGCGTGCGATTTTACACACGTAACTACTGATATGGTATATAGTTTATGTATGTATCGGTTATCCGCGCAATCATTTCGGTGACCTTTAAAGCGGTTTTGTTCGAGGCCCACGTACAAACCCGTAACTACTTAGCTTATCTGAACACGTAAAGTTACATAGTATGTTTTAACATTGCAAAATCAGCACATGAACATATGCATATAGGTCACATGTATTCTGCTATAATCAGCGCACGGCCTAGTGAGCGCGCTTTTTATGTGAGAGGTATTCTTGGCGAGATCAGCTATACGTGCAGGCGATCGACCAAAGATAAGGAGCGTGGACGTGCGTTACTTGTACACGTGTGTTAGCGCTTACAAGATCTGGACATAACCTCGGGAACACTGTATAGATCTCGTTAAGGAAATGCCACCACGAAAGCAGAGATGGCGATTTTCGATTACCTCCTCGTGCGGCTTATCTATATCAGACCAAGTGAAGGCCGCGTCCAATCGAAGACTCGCGTGCAAATGTCATTGCGATTAACTGAAGTTACCATATCAGTCCTTAGACTTCCTGTTGCGGAACAATTTATTTTGAAAAGTAAATAGTAATAAACTCCGTGACTACATGCTGTATCGGACACTTGCAGTGCTCAGAACTTTTATAATCGTAAATCTTGCGAATATGCTGATTAGGTATGGACAGTATAGCTTCTTTATCAACACTAACATTAAAATATTGGTCATTTCGTAACTGGAGACGACGAAAAATGAATTCGAGCCTGCTCTGAATGAACTATAACCCATGTAGCACCACTTTCTAGGTGTCACTTCTCAAAGTACATATGCTGAAAAAAAAAGAAAAGAAAAAGAAAATACGCCAGCATTTCAAAGAAGATTTGTTTAAAAGGTTTAAAGGAGTAGGATGACTTTCTCTTCCGTATTCTGCGTCCGCTAAGCCGCTCGCCGGAGCGAACTTACCTGGATGAAAAAAAGAAAAAGAAAAAAAAAATGAAGAGTTGCAAAGAGAATCTCGAAGCGGCGGGTCTTGATACGATAACGCAATTGATGACTCGATTTTCACTGATCCAATTTCGAGAAACCTGCAGGCAAAACCGCGAGGTTAATTATCGCGAACTGCTGTCCGGCGGGCGCCTTGAAGGGCATGCCATTCGTTTTTTGCCCCGGAAGTGTCGAGGCCGTCCGTTTTCTCATACACGAGACTCGGGAGCAACGCTATTCGCCCGAATTCCTGCAATACTTGAGCCTCTCCCCAGGATTGAAAAAAATAGACAAATCCGACACGTGCTGCCCCTTCCGCTTGCTCTTATCTTTCAGGTGAATGTTCCATTTTACTTGCGTATACACTCCCCCGCCCTCTCCCTCTCGCTCGCGTACTGTATGTCTGTAGTTAGAAGCTTTGCAATGTTGTGATTAACGGCGTACAAATTCTGCGAATTCCGTACCCTCGTCGGTTGCTAGCGCCGTGGAAGTAAGCGCATTTTTCATCGCAGATGTATGGGGTGCTTAGGATTGACTTATTGGAGAAGACACCGCAGCATAGACGGCGTTCTCGATTTAGGGGCGGTCTTTAGCGGTGTATATTGTAAACTATAAACAAATTTGAGGACTTTCTCGTAAGAATAATTAAATCTATGGTGGATGTCCTGACAGCAGAATTATCAAACTAGCTATGCCTCCTTCCTTCAATCTTTCTTTACATCTTCATTCAACCATCCATTTCTTCCAATCTTTCATTTTTTCTTGAGTTCAAACCATCATTCCTTCTGTCATCCATTCTTAAATTGATTCCTTTCTCCATTTGTCCAGTCATATTGCTTCGTTCTTTCCACAGTGCCGCTAATTCTTTATTTAGTTATTCATTGATCGATCGATCGATCGATTGATTGATTTACTGACTGACTGACCGGGCTTAACGTTCAAATCCGATCAATGGTAGCCAGAGAGACGATATTCCTATTAAACGTTAAAATAACTTTCTCTTCGATGTGGGGCAGGAAAAACATGCAACATAAAGAAGAAGGCAGGACAGGAGAAAAAAAATTGGCGCTACACTATACAACCAGTATATATACAAAATTTGCAAGAGCGACTATTTCGTTTGTGCGCCCAATTAAATATAAGCCCATAATTCTAGCCGTAGACCGATTAGGTAGTTAGGGACGTTCAGAAATTTTCAGTCAGATTCGTCTGAACGCGAGTGCTTGAAACGAATCAAATGCCAGTATATTCGAGTCTGTACATTGGCGCGTATTCTAGCCAAGTGGATTAGAATACTCACTTCGAATTTATACGAATAGAGGGAAGCTGAATTTGATCATTCGTGAAGTTCAACAGAATCGAGTATAGGACTTTGGCGTACTCGGCACACATTTCATAAACCAGGTGGTTATAGTACTCGAATAAAATTGATTCGATTTCACATACTTCGAGAGAATTCAAGAGCGGCACATGCGTTTCGATAATCCGACAGGCTAGGCGCGTATTCGAATCATATCGACTATAGTACTCTTCGATACGAATTTAATAGCACGATGCCTCGTCGCGGTTCAATACATGGAGACGTGGGTGCCATCGCGCTCTTATAATTTATCTATATAGGCTCCCCTATAGGAAGCGTTAACAACGTTGCGGAAGGAGCGATGGAGAACGACGTCCTCGGATCGCCTGTAAAAGTGTATACAGTGTTGCCGCTCCGGGCAAGGCCGGCGCCGCACGATCGATGTGGACGTTCCGGGCCGGCCCCGGCCGACTCAAGGTTTTTCCGCGCTCGCTCCATGCACCGGGGCTGCAGTCGTTCAGCCCGCTCCGTGCGTTGGCTCACGGCCGGCCGCCTGACGAGCGTCAAAACTAAATACAGTATAATAAAGAGCACGGAAGTCCCGGACAGGAGGAAGAGAGCATATAAACAAACGTTGTCTTTTTCCTGGTCGAGTTGTGGCGGGTGATGACGAAAGTAGGCGCGTCTGTTGCGTCACGTCCAATGCCGCTGTCGGTGTGCGTGTGCGTGCTCGCGTGTGTGTGTGTGTGTGTGTTTGCGTGTGTGTTGGTTTATTTGTATGTGTGTTTGTGTGTGTGTGCCTCGCGAGGAATGTCGGTCCTGCCCGTTCCTCGGACCGTAAAATACTCGCGACGACCTCGGGCGGAGGAAAGCGGTCGTTCTTCAGCGCGAGCGGTTATTCTTCGGGCATCGCGGGACACATCTCTCGCGGTTGCGCGTTTTCGCGCTGTCCTTCGATTGCCCTTTCGAAACCTTGAAGCATAGCCCCGCGGAGAAGGAGCAGAAATCCGGTGAATGCTTTTCTCTCTCTTACCTGTATGCATACACTAACGAAAGTTTTCACTTCACAGTTGAATGGTACTTGCCTGCAGGAACGCAGGCAAGTGTAAGAGAGCACAGAACGAAACATGTACAGTTTCCTATTATAGGAACAAACCCCAAGCTCTGTACGCAAGCTCTGTATCTGTATGTGTCCTCTGAGGTATAGCGCTGTTCTGTAGTCATCCACCTGTCCGTCAATTTTGTAACTACTCTCGCCGAACGATCTTTCTTCTGATAATGTTTTACCATTGTTGCTGAAGTAACTTCTTTTACAGAGTCCGCCACAGTGGTACAGCGGTTACGGTGCTCGGCTGCTCACCCGAAGGTCGCGGGATCGACCTCGGCCGGGGTGGTCGCATTTCGATGGAGGCGAAATACTGTGGTTCGTGCGCGGCATGTTAAAGAACACCACATGGCCGAAATTTCCGGAGCCCTCCACTACGACGTGCCCCATAATCATATCGTGGTTCTGGCACGTCAAACTCCAGAAATTATTATTAAATTCTCTTATAGATTTTCAGAGCAGCTTGTGGGAAGCTTAGAACAAGCAGCTCTCAAAATATGTCAGAGTTGCGTCAGCAATCGCTGACGAATGTACAGTCGCGCTCAGTACGAGTTGCAACACGCTGTCTGTCCTCAAAATGGCGCCAACACTGCAAAATGGCACCTGCATAGAAAAAATTTAGGTGAATTAAACTCTCTCAATTAGCGGTACTTTCTGAACCAATTTAACGTTTGTCGGTGTCATTGTTAAGGCTTGGGGTCACTTTAATCACACCCAGCGTGTTGCAACTCATATTGAGCGCGACTGTACATTTCGAGATATACGCTGGACGCTGTACAGCGTTATAGGATTACTTCAAGCCGTGGCAAATATGCTCACCAGATTTCACCCCTTCCACCCCAACCACCTCGCCATAAAAATTACGTAGCTAGGTCGCGTACTTTTCCTATTGTTTAGTCTTGTCTTCGCATTTGGCGCTGTTTCTAAATATGCGGTCGTCATCGCGAATATAAATGGAAGTATAAGGTCGCCAGCAGAGCCACACAGCGCGCGCTCGCCTCCCGCAACGCGTGTCTTCACGATGCTCGTATACAAACAAGCGTTACATCAAGACGCGCTCACGCGCACCGCCCGCATGCGTTACAAATCCTGACGAAACAGGCAGGAAGGGCAATCTAATTTCGGAGCTCGAAGAGTTCGCTCGCGCACGCTGAAGCGAGAGAAAGAGAAAAGAAGGCGCGAGACTTGAGCCTCGCGTTTCTGTACGCGTCGCGTCGTCTTGGAGCTGTTCCCGCGTCGAACGACCATTCAACTTCGCGAAAGGCCGCCGGGCCTTCAGAGAGAGGGAGAGAGGGAGAAGCGTGCGAAGTAAACAAACGAATGAAGGAGGCGCTAAAGCGAGATAAGTTAAAAAGGAATCAAGAAGGGACCCGCACAGCTGAGGAGGCGCGGGAATCTCACTTCCGCGTTTGGGGCCCACGTACTCGCACACACACACACACACCGTATACGCGCTCTTCGCGACCGCCTGCGGCCTCCCACCAGCGATAAGCCGAGAATCGTTCAGCAAGAGGCTCGCCCCGCGAGGAACCAACGCAAGCTTGCGTCATCAGCGGATGACTGTCCCGAGTCGCATGCAGTGCGCAGAACGAATCTTCGGAGCATTAGGCGACCGCAACGAAAGCACATTCCGTGCGTCGATATATATATATATATATATATATATATATATATATATATATATATATATATATATATATATATATATATATATATATATATATATATATATATATATATATATATATATATATATGTGTGTGTGTGTGTGCGTGTGTGTGTGTGTGTGTGTGTGTGTGTGTGTGTGTGTGTGTGTTGTGAAGGGCACATGGTCGTTTCCGTCCTGCACAAGCAGAACCGTGCCCCTGGCTGTCCGGTGAAGACTGGTCGGCTCATCGGAGTGAACATAGACTCCGAATGCATCTTTCATTACACTACCTTCCATCAGCAGCACCTCATGGATATTCGCTCAGGAAGGTATATATATAGTACGAACTCATGTTAGATGCATTTCTCTGGCGTGACGCCGCGCGGCACAAGTCAAAACGATAAATAATCATTGCCGCATACGGGGGCATATATCGCGGCCGTGATCAACGTGCGGTTATCGCGCCGCATATAGGAATTTTCCGGATTACGAACTATACGAACGCCAGCACGTTTGGAGACGCTGTATGCATATTGCCACGGGGTGCCAAAGATGAACACCATAGGGAAGAAGACGACGCTGAGGGAGATCTCGAGCAGACTGGACTCCATCTTGTGTGCCTGCCTTCGAGTGCTGTAAATACAGTGTAAATATATTCTTAAACGCCTTGTCTAAAATCAACCACCTAAAATCAACGAAGAATTTACTTAAAGGCATGGAAACACATACGTAAAGAAAGCGTGAGCGAAAGATGGCACATACTGGTGCGCATTCTATTATAAGCAGCAAACAACGTGCTTTTTTTTTTATGCGTCTCCTCATCACGCACTTATACTGTCGGGAAAATCGACGGCCTAATGTTGCCGAAAATATAGAACCCATATTGACAAGTGTGTGGCTTTGAAAAACACCAGCACGTTGCAGGAGAACTGCTGTATCGGAATGAGTAGCAGCTCGGGAACGTTTATACGCGGTGGGAACGCGTGTTCCGGACCACCATGACAGCGCCAATAGGACAGAAATGTCTATGTCAGTGGTTCTCAAATGGGGGTTCGCAGACCCCGAAAGCCGATTTCAGGGGTCCGCGAAACCCATCCTCGAAAAGAAAAGCAAAAAAAAAAAGTGTTTTTTTTGGTGGTGCACTATAAGTCCCGTGACAATGGCCCCATTTCTTATTTTTGCACCTTCGCACTTTCGCATTGAGGCGGTGCTGACTTACGTTTCCCCCCTTCTCCATGAGATGGCTGCAAAGCTTTTCTTGCAGTTTCATACGACATATGTACGCGAGCATACTTTTTCTAGGCTTAAATATTTGAAGACCAAAGGTAGCTAGAAACAGGTTGAATGTGGCTGCAGACCGCACAACTTGCTGACAAGCAGTTGAGATCGAATGGCACTTAAGTTTGACTGTTCTTTAGAAGGGAGAAATACAAGACACCTATTTCACGCTACATGTCGTGTTAATTTGTGCCTCCCCCCCCCCCCCCCTCACCTATCCGATCACTGCAAGAGGTCCCTCAAAACTTCAAGTCCACAAGAGGTCGCCGAAACATCCGTGTCTGAGAACCACTGGTCTGTGTCAACACCACGCCTTATAAGTTATACCGTATACCCTCCGCGATCGTCCGCCAGCGGACGATAGCGGAAGCAACGGTTATACAGAGTCTTTCGGCAGATAAGAGACACAGGACGCGGGTGGCGGCAGCCCACATGTGGCGGAGGCCCCATTTAGGAGTTATTAAGAGTGTACGCCACACGGACTTCGACATTATACCGACGTCGGTGGCCCAAAGTCTCCTGCGGTGTTTGTTTACATCACGAACGGCTGGAGACGATTCACTGCCGTGACTAAACCGTGAGAACGGATACGTTTGTCCAAGACAGTCGTGTCTGAAATACTAAATATGCTGTGCGAGGACGGTTTTTTAAGCAGGCTTAATGGGACGTCCCGGGGAGACTGAATTAGAGTTCAGTCGATCCGTCCACTCTTATTACCGAAAATAGGCTGCAAATTTTCACGGTGAGTGTTACTCCTTTTGAACATGACGTGTTCCGCGATAGGCATTATTTTCTTTTTCTAACGGCCATATTGTTACATCTTACGCTAAGCGTGTGTACGTGTGTGTATGTGTTACTAACAAGATTGAGAGCCCGAAGCAAAGTGGCCCAGAGATAACGACAGTTCGCACTGAAACGCGAGCCCTATATACGTGGCGTGCCATTGTTTGTAGTCAACGCCATTTTCAGACATACACTGCTTAGTGCAAAAAGTGCAGAGCGCCCGCCTTGGAAGCCACGCAGTACATTGTACTTAGAAAACACATCGAAGAGCTAGAGCACTATTTCTTTACGTATACGTGGTTTACATTTGCTCGACTCAGCCGCGCCGACGGCGAGCGAGCTCACGACAAAAGCGTATACGTGGGAAGTGCCATCCATGCACGTGGCATGCAATAGCGCTTAGCAAGAGAACACACCATTTGAGTGCGCCCGATGTTTGCGTACGCGTGGATGTGCGTGCGAGCGTGGAGGCCGGCCAACGGGCGGCCACTTGGCGTTACGTATAACGTTTTCATTAAACAAAATCCCTGTCAATTTCGTAATCAGTGTGTTCGTAGAGCGCTGCCATAGCAACTGACTTCGCTTGTTTACCCGTGCCGAAGCGTTTTTCGCCTTTCAGCCAGATAACGGTGCTGGCTTAATTAACCCCGTTATCTAACCTCTATCGCTCGCTCCAACTCATGTAGTAAGTGAACTTGCAGAGCGCGTGAAAGAAAGAAACGCAAAGAAAAAGCAGAACCGTAAACTGGGTCCCATCACGCGTCAAACGGACTCTGAAGGACTCCGTTTTGCAAGTTGACGTCCTGAAGGACAGTTATGCAGCAGATACGTACACATTGTAAAGCGACGAGCTGTACACGTCAGACATTTTCTATAGTTTACGGTGATGCGATATGCAATATGCTGCGGCCTGTAGAAACGCGTGGATAGTCATATGAGCTGACTTACAAAGGTCAGCCATAAAGAAAAAAAAATTGTTTTTAGACCGCGGGACTCCATCGGGCGGTCTCGCAGGTCGCGATGGTTTATAGTGACAAGACCTCGCTGACGTTCGACTCGATCTCGACAGGCAAATATTTTTCCTCTCTTGTCTACTACACACACCACGCTGATTATAACAATTGTTATTGCCTAGGTTCTACATAATTATATTATTTAACCTTTGCTTTAATTAAAGTGCATGCTGATTAGAATGGAAAACAGAACTTCTATAACAAAACGAGGAACGAGAAGATGAACGTGTGGGGCCAATGAAGTGCGCGATTGTAATGTTTAGAAAAAGACTGCAAAACTTGGAGGACGCTTGAGCTTCGCGATCAAGAACGCGATAGCGTAATCGGGCCCCGTGGGCATCGCCTTCTGAATTGCTAAGCCTGGCTTCGGTTCTCGGTCACGGTGCATGCCTCAACCGCGCTGTAAGGAGACGAACGACTGTGTGTGTAACACTGACCGTTTCAAGCTATCCTAGAATGACTACTGTAAGTACAGTTGCTAAGTGCCCATTACGCCATAATTTTTCCTTTTGCGAATCAGCAAAGGCCCAATTACGCGTCCGTAAGGCAACACGCGAACCTACGCAGCTGCTCCCCTTTGTTGATGCTTTTGCAGCTGATGATGATTATATGTCTGAGCGCTTTGTAATGGGCGGGCCTTTAAAACACCCACTCGCCGCAATTCACATGTCTTGACGCCTGGCGCGGTTCCACGCTTCTGCCACGCAATCTTACATGAGTTAAGGAGACTCTTTCTAATACATGAAATTCATATATGGTTTTTTTCCGAAGCAGTTTCAAGCAATATCGCGGCTCTGTGGCAAGACACCTGCTTGCCACGCATGCACACGGATTAGGTTAGACTCTAATTACACGGAAATCTTTTTATTATTTATTTTATTTGCATCTTTCTCGATTTTTCGGTCCAGGACAAGATGATGATTTTTCGCTCACAACCAACGGCACCGACGCCGACGCCGACACCGGAATTTCTGCAAAACGAGCTCTTTAACGCTGTCGAGTTAACATAGTCTGGCCCCTTCTATACAGTGAAAAGCGTTGCAGATGCTCGCATTATCGGAGGAGTGAGCTACACTCCCTTATACAGGAGATGAGCTACTCGGATTTGCACATACGTATGCGCACTACTCCTTGAACTAGTACTTTTCTTCAAGTCACAGGGGAGCCATCGATCGCCACTTACGTCTTAACACTGTCAGTCTTTGCTGGCAGGCGGATCTGGGTATATACCTCGGTGGATTTTGTGACGTAAAGTAGGGAGAGAAAAGTTCGAGCTTGTAGTTTAGTCCTGCTAGCAGAGCGGACCTATACCACATTATGTGGCAATGTAAAACTCCTCCCCTCCCACTAACCTTACTTAGATTTAGGTGCACATTAAAGAACAATAGATGGTGGAAATTTCCGAAGCCCTCCACTACGGCGTCCCTCGTAATCACATCATGGTTTTGGGACGTAAAACCCCAACATTTATTATTATTATCCCACTGACCTTTGTAGAGTTTTATGTAGCCGGGAGCTGTGGGAGGATGCCATGCGAAGCTAGAGCCCCGAACTTCAGGAGACTCCTGAGGTAGGCAGAGCTGGTAGAAGAGATCAACCGCGTGTAGTTTAACCTCCCTCGCCTTCTTCTCGCAGCCCCTTTCCCTTTAATATGGGATCAATAAAGTTAATAAGAATGGATACGTGTACTTGTTAGCAGTGGGTCATTCCTTAAACTCCATTGTAGCGCGGCAGAACACCAGAACCAGTGTGTCGTCGTTTCGTTCTGGTGTCCATATCCTTTGCCGCGCTACAACGAAGTTTACTAGATAGAGTTGTTTCCCTCGCTCTCTCTCTCTCTTGCTGGCACGATTGGAAAGAGCGCACTTGCGGGAGCGCGCACAAATCTGTAGCTCACGCCGCCCGCCGTATGCGGGTGCCACAGATCGCGTATATACGCACCCCGCATATCGCGCAGCTGGAAGAGCTCGGGGGGGCACGTCGAGCCGATAGCCATCGGTGAATGCGCGCGAGATACGGGATCGCAGAAACGAATAAGCGAGCAAACAAACGAAGAAAGGAGCACAGGACGCGATAAGTGTGCGAGGAGAGAGTGCACACACACGGTCGCAACCGCGAGCACGTACGTATATATAAACGCCGAAGAAGAGGAGGGACCGCAACAGCAGCGGCGGGGGGGAAACATGTTTGTTGCCCCCGAAGGTTGTCAACCTTCCCGGGAAACAAACAGGGCGTGATTAACGGGCCACCCGCTCAACCGCCGCCAACGCACGACGCGCAGCCGGAGCGGCACACGCGACGCCAGTCTTGTGTTCCCGCTGGTTTTAAGACACCCCCCATCCTGCTTGTTCTTCGCAATCCTTCTTTCTTTCTTTTTCATTCAATTTTTACGCTTTTCATCTGCTGTGCTTGTCATACTCCTGCCGCTTGTCTTTCCAGGCGTGCGACCATAACACGTGTGCGGGTGCATGAGCGTGGCACTGCATGTCTTAGCGAACGCCGTATACGCTATCGCAGCACCCGCCAAGAAAAGAAAAGTGGCGCGTCTGGACAAGGGTCGTTATGTAGGCGAAGTTAGACAGTCTGTATGTGTGGTCCGTGTAATTCGTTTAAACCGCTCTACCCTGGAATATATGCATTTTTCACAGATGCTCTGGCATACGCGTATACGCTCTGGAATACATAAAACATCCGCATACAGTCCGACTTCCTTCATTGTGCAATACGCAGTGGAGGAAGTCGCTACTGCGTGTACACAGAAAAAAAAAAAAAACATTGCGAGGAAGTTCACCACAGACTGGCAGACGGGCTCTTTACAGAAAGTGAACAGGCACGAAACGACGTAATGTGTCAAGGCCGGAAGTTCAGATGCACGTGTGCGGGCACTTACGTGACTTTGCGATGCACACAGCTTATGAACATTTTTTTAGAGTGTATAGGTACATAAGTTTTTATCAGGGAACTCACGCACTGACGCACATGCTTTTGAGTTTGTTGTCCTGCGCGGAAGGAGGGAGGAGGAGAAGCGGCTAAGATATGAAAATTAAATTATAAAACACTATGCGCATGCTGCTTCATCCGAAGTTACGCGTGGAGACTACATTCGGCCAGTGATGCCTAACCCTTCAAGAAGTTATGCGTTCAAGAATTTGACTAGGAATCGATGGACTCCTGAGCGCGCGTTGAATAAAACAATGTGGCCCTTTACATACGCGAGCACCTCACGTATTCTTACGTTGAGAACCATTGCGACTATGAGAGTGATGCATTCATTGCTGAAGTCTGAAGTTATTTAAGCATTGAAAAATATACTAGAATGCTTTGAACAAGCCGCAGCGGGACCGGTAGTGCCTTAGGTACTATAATATATGCGGCCGGATGAAAAACTCAGGCCTCATTGACGGATTAATTGTACTCCTGTGTGTGTGTGCAGAGCGTCTCTTCTCTCTCTGTTTCTCTGTCTGGGTTTTATTCCATTATCCCCTATGTAGGGTAGCAAACAGGACGCTCGTATGGTTACCATCACGGCTTTTCTCTTGTTGATTTCTCTCTCTTTATGCCTAACGCTCACTTGAGACTCGTACGTGCTGTGGATATTGTCAGCGGTACAGAAAATATTACACTGCTGACAAGCAATGCATCATCGTGATCTGAAGGACAAAAGATTTCTTCAAGGGGTTCAAGAGCACTACTGTGTCCGTGGGAAGTATCATGTACTGCTTGTCTCGTCTCTTAATCTCAGGCACTTCAACTTATTACTTTTTGCCTTTCACTCGGCAGGCTTCAAATTCGTGTCCTAAAGAATTTCTTGAAGGGACACCAAAGCAAAACAATAAATCAATTTGGACTGATAAATTTTACTCTATATAACTCTAGTGTCCTTAATTTCAGCCATAGGTTTAATAATAGATGAGAAAATCAATGTAAAAAGTTTCACTCTTAAAT
The DNA here is from genome assembly GCA_030522465.1 of Rhipicephalus appendiculatus. NCBI lineage: Eukaryota > Metazoa > Arthropoda > Arachnida > Ixodida > Ixodidae > Rhipicephalus > Rhipicephalus appendiculatus. The sequence goes on from JALIZH010032992.1 coordinate 5,010,392, forward strand.
TTCCCGCCGAAATCTCCGATAGTGACGTCACGGATTTCAGAGTGTTTTTTTCTCGTACTTTGGCCACATTTCCTCGACGAAATTTCCCGAAACTTGGTATAAATGTTAAGTCTCTGGCTCCCTCAGAAGGACAATATACTTCATTTTTACCGATTAGGAACAATGTAGGCCCCAGCAGGCGCCGTCAAAATCTCTGACGTCACGGCAACTGACGCAGGAACCTAAACGGTGGCGTCGCCAGATGCATTTCCTTCCTGCGCATTTTCTCGCTTACCAAGCGTCTTCTCGAGGCAAGCTTGGTGATTTTGGTTATCTCCGAGGGTAATTCGTAATACGAGGAAATATGTTATTCTCCTTATTGTCCCTTTAAATCGCCATAACGAAAAGCGTGAGCAACGCTTTTAGGTTTCAAAAGAAGTGCTTGGATGGAACTGAAACAAGGAAACAAGAGCTAGAATAGAAGACTTAGACATGAGCGTGCGGGACATCTCACCATCTAAACATTCGGGAATCAGCGCCAAGGATATATTACTTTATCAAACAATAAGGCACACAAGAGCCAGTGTGACAACGCTAACAACAACGGCAATAGAAAAAAACAACAACACTTGAACCACAATGACCAGCGATAACGACGATGTGGTTATAATGTTCATAACGAATGAATGAAAACACACTAACTGCTCAGCATAAATTCATTAAAGACGGAGAAAAGAAAGAGCGAGAAAGCGAGAGAGTGAGAAAAAAACAGCGACGAAAAGGAGATATGAAAAACAGAGAGAAAGAGAAAAGAAAGAGGGAAGGAAAGAAAAGAAAGAAATGAAGAAAAACAGAAAAGGCCGTCCAGCTCCACTGTTCCTTCAGGCTTGGCACTTGGCACCACTGGTGCGAAGCTGCCTAAATTGTTTTTAGTTATTGAGTCGTTAGTTTTGTTTCATTTAGTTGTTTGTTTAGCCGATTTTCTTGTTGACTACAGTGAGGTCAGTCGTCCGCGTCGGTATAAGCCAGTTATTGAGACAACACCACAATGTCAAGAACTGGAAGTTCCAATAATACAAGAACAACGACAAGAACGGGAAGAAGGAGAGGAGGAGGAGGAGGAATGAATGCGACGAGTCCCAGAAGCAAGGGCCCGCGCAGCGACCGCGACCCGCGTGTGTACTACGTCGTTTATCTCTCGGCAAGCGGCGGCGACCGACGATCGCGTTGCAAGCGCGCATGCCACGGGGTTCGGGCCGGCGGGAAACGCGTCGCAGCTTGCTGCCGCCGACCAGGGTCGGTCGCGGTGGTTTCCGCTGATGAGTGACTTTCTTCTCCCTGCGAAGACACGCCGGGGGTAAACAGGGAGCGACTATCGGACGCCCGGCGAGAGAGAGAGGAGGAGATATTATAGCTGCGCGAGTGAGCGAAAACAGAAACCGCGGCCTGAGAGAACACGCACCGGATGGGGGGCGAGAAGAAACCATCTCCTGCCTGTCTGGGAAGCAGCAGCAAAGGTTAAGGACAGTGGGAGAACAGCAGGCGCCGGCTGCGCTTATAAATATAGACTCGTCGTGTGGCAGCATATCAAGCTGACTGAAACAAGGAAACTAGACAGTGTACCCTCCACCACCCAACAGCATGCGTATATATATATATATATATATAGAAGGGGACGAATTCACGAGGCTTTTCTTTGACAAATACTCGTTGCCATGGGCCAGTTGGCTTTGCTAATGATATGCCCGGTATCAGGATTGGCTGAAACCAGAAATTTATACACACCCTCCTCCCCAATTGTTCCCGAAATACGCTCTAACAAGTTATATGACCAACCTCCGTCAGTGGAAAGAACGCTACGCCGTCGTCGAGACTTAAAAGTCGCAGAAGAAGGCTGTACAAGCGCTAATAAGCTTCCTTGCAGTCCACTGGCCTGTCTCAACGAATCTAATTAGAACGCCCTCGTCTCTCTCTCTCTCTGTGTGTGTGTGTGTGTGTGTGTGTGTGTGTGCGCGTGCGTGTGCGTGTGTGTGTGTGTGTGTGTGTGTGTGTGTGTGTGTGTGTGTGTGTGTGTGTGTGTGTGTGTGTGTGTGTGTGTGTGTGTGTGTGTGTGTGTGTGTGTGTGTGTGTGTGTGTGTGTGTGTGTGTGTGTGTCTGTGTCCTTCATTTTTTAAAAATTATCTCTGCTTTCTTTCCAACCACGCAGTGCAGGGTCGCATACCTGATACTATAGATAGCACCTCGTTAACTTACTTGCCTTCATTTTCTTTCTTTTTCTCTCTCTCTCTCGGTGCACCCTTTTTCCATTCTCTAAGTACAGGGTACACAACCAGAGACTTCCGCTGGCTAACCTCCCTGTCTTTCTATTGCCTCTCACTTAATACAATCCCCCCCTTTTCATTTCTTTACCTCTAAACCACTATGCTTCCTAAATCCCTGGCTAAAATTATACCGTACAGACGATATTCCAGCGTAAGACATTTTGTGTGTACGAGACCTGCGCGCAGATGTACTTACTTTTTCTGTCCATCCGACAAAAAGCTTGTGTCTGTTGGTGCCAGCATCTGACCTTTGGGCATAGTGAAACTCGCAGGTAGCATCCCTTACTCATGTCCTCTCTAACCGAGACAAAAAGAGGAAGACATAATGAGCAGACTTAGTGACTGCCCTGAACTAAGTTGCGTTCATTTCTGCATAACACTTTTTTTCTTTTTACTTGCCAAGGCCCAAACCAACTATGGCTATCAGAGAGTCTGTTTTCCTTTTAATTAAGCTATCACATTACATTGCCTTATAATATTAAATGTGGTGCTTCGGCGTTGCTATATAATCGCCAGCTCTTTGTTTCCCCCTTTTTTTTTAACCACAAACACGGTTTCAACGTAACGTTAAATTCTAGAGACAAATTTAGACCTCTAGTTTCCATTTACACTTCAATTTCAATTTCCTCTTCGTAAGTTCGACTTCAGGAGATTTAGCGGAAAGCTCGTGCACAAGGCGTAATCACAGTATCGCAATGTAGAAAGAACAGGACACAGGGAAACGGTGCGAGGGACAGACAAACACTGTATTCCTGTTCTCCTTTACTCGTTAACTGTGACTAACGTGCTAGTTCACGCCCCGTAGGACCTACATAAAGTTATTCCATTCCACACCCAATGTCGGGGATCGGATTCTTGCTGGCTTGCTTGACCTTTGAACCTTGGCTCTTACCCACTACGGGGGATCGGCCATGAAACCGGCAGTCAGCATAAGGGGGAAAAAATTGTAGAATTGAGAAGTATGGGCAATTAATCGGTCATCTAGGGGTATAAAGGAAAACTGAAGAATGATTAGTTTGTATAGCCAATAAATATAAGAATAGTACGATAATATGAAAAAAAAATCAACTAGTGAGAGGAATTTCGAAATACCAAATTTTGATTGGGAATAAATTAACAAAACAGGGAATTCACCTTGTGTCACAAAGCAATTCGCATATGGCTAAGCAGACGTTCATGTTGCTGTGGCCCAGAGAAGATGCCCCGAGGGAAAGAATATTTTGAGCATTCAGTGGGGGCGCCGCTTTCGGCCGCACTCCACTGAATGCTCAAAATATTCTTTCCCTCGGGGCATCTGTTGCTGCTCCGGGACGTCCGAGCACGCTAGTGTCTCGCTTTAATTCCGCTACCCCTTCCCCCCCTTTATGCCGGATCGTCAATAAAGTTGTTTCACTCACTCACTGAGCATTCAGTGTAAGTATTAGGTTTCTGAATTAAATTTCAAAATGTTTTTTCTTATGGCCAGTGAAGACACAGCAAGAAAAAAATTATCAGTGTTATCCAGTGGCGTAGCCAGGGGGGTGGCACACCGAGCACGTGCCCCCCCCCCCCCCCCCCCCTAAATTTTTTTTTCGCCATGGCATACATAGCGAAAAATGACAATTTCAAGGAGGTGCCCCACCCGAAATCAAGGAGGTGCCCCCCCCCCCCCCCCCCGAAAAAAATTTCTGGCTACGCCCCTGGTGTTATCAGGCTCTTGACAGAAACAGCAAAGAGGATATGGAACCAGACCATTCTCTGAATGTTCTTGTGGCGCACACCCACTTCGGGGGGATTGGCCAAGAATTGAGTGGTTTTATAGAATATTATGGAACTTTGGAATAAGAGAGGTTCTAGAATAGAAATATTACAAATTACATATGAAATTCTGGTGCTCGATCCGATGTATATATCAACGGCAAATGTGCCAACCTCGCCTTCCTCAGAAAAAACGATGGTTGCTGCTCGAGTCTCGCACTATGTTGTTTTCTATTGCAGCTTCCAGTCGCCACAATATGCACAGTCTCTTAAGAAGAAAAGAATGACATATACCATGCTGGGCCTCTGTCTAGGTGTTCTAACAGCACCACTTTGTTCGTTTTCTTAAAGCATCATTCTCAATTAGAAAAAAAAAAGAAAAGAAAAAAGAAGCGAAATGATAAACAGCGAAACGTGGCGGTCACACATGACGGCAGAGTAAATCAGCAAGCGTGCCCCGTAGGCACGACACCGGCGTTCACGTAATTAAGCGAAGTACGACCGCCATTCACTTGACGCGCACTCATTCAGTCAAGCGCCGGAGGCAAGGACGCTTCCTTTCACCGGGACGTCGTTATCCGTGCGCCGCTCTCGGTGCGACGCATATTCGCTGTCGTTTCGCAACTCCGCGTGCGGGCAGCGACCGGGTCCCGGGCCCGCGGTCGCGCGCCGGTGTCGCGTTGCGACGGGACCTGACAACGGCTGGCACGGGTGGGCCGCCCGGAGACAAGGCAGCGCCGCTGTCACCTGACCGCGCCATAAAGCCGCGTCACGCGACCTGTCAGAGCGCCACGCGAGCCTGTGTCGTCGTTGGCAGCACATCCCGCGCTTTTCCGTGTTCCTGACTCGACTTCGTTCGCAGCGAAGAAAAGACAGCGTCTCTCTTACCTATAGACCAGGGGTCTCAAGCTCACACCAGGTACCGGGCCGCAATCGCAAATTTAGTCCCGCAGAGGGCCGGGACAGCAAAAAGTTGGAAATCGGAGGGGGGGGGGGGGGGGGGTGAGCTTGAACAAAACGAAAGCTAACGTTGAAAGAAGGCCTTTCCCATATCTGATATATGGATCATTTCTGACATGTATTTGACGTGATGATTCAGAAACATATCGATACCGATGTCCGCTATAACTAAAATCTGGACTCAACTGTAGAGTTTTTGTTCCGCGGTGATGTTTCAACAAAAGGTAACCGCATGGGGTAAAAAAAAAAATGCTTACGACTAAACACGTCTGTGTAGCTTACCCGAACAAAGCGTTAGTTATTATTCACGATAAGCGAGAATATAATGCGAGCACCATTAACAGTAATGTCACAAACAGCCACAGAGTCATAAAGAAGTATAGGACGATGACTGTCATGTGCGGGCCGCTAGTGAAAGCTCGGCGGGCCGCGTGTTTGAGACCCCTGCTATAGACCTATTCATGTTTATAAACAGCGGTAGGCGCCGTCGACATACTGAGGCGCTTGTAGCGACGTCGCGGCGCGTAGGCTCCTGCCGAGGCGCTCTGCTCGGAGGCAGCTTTGCACTTGCTCTGCCCCTTGTCACCTGATCATAGAGAGCGGTGGCGAGCTTTGGGCTGGGCGGATCCTACGCGCCGCGACGTCGCTACAAGCGCCTCAGTATGTCGACGGCGCCTACCACTGTTAACAAACCTCCTCTAAGCGTTCTCTTTTCTTTATAGTGTACACATGAATCGTCGTCTACGTCGATTCCCGTGAGTCGCTCGTCGTGTCCTTCGAGAAGGAATCGATACCGGGCGAATCTGCCCCTCGTTTCCTTAATTGCAGCGAGGACGCCGTTAATTGGGAAAGGCAGGTCAGCGAGACGGTGGCGCTGTGTGTCGGGCGACGCGGCCTGACTTGCGCGCGTGGTTGGTGGCCGCGCTATATAGATCAGAAGGGAAGAATAGACATCGTGATTCGCTTCGTTTGATTTACATAACATATAAAAAGAAGCAGAAGACGACGAAGGAAGTAGCAGTATAGTACTGTATAGTTCTCATATAAAGTTACACGTATATGATTGAATTCACGCGCTATATACCGTTATTAATCACAATATATTAAAGCTTTAATGCGGTAGCATTCACATATGTAGAGAGATCAACAGTAAAAAGGAAAACAGAAAAGCAAGTCACGAAAAAATGCCAGATTATTTTGAATTTCGCGGGCATCGGAACAGTACGTGTGCATCCAGAGCACACAACCAAAAGTGATATCGTGTGAGAAATTGTGGTTTTGTACGGCAGTGCTGCATAGCGTATCATGTATGTATACACGTACGAGTTCTCATAGTCTTCCTGCAATCTAAAGTACACAATCAGCCCAGGTGCATATATATAAAACAGTCTTCCAATTACCACTTCAAACGGAAGCTCACGCACTCGGCCAACCGGCGGCTATAAAAACAGTGACTAAAAATTGGGGGGACCCTTAAGCTTCGCCTTCAAGAGTTGAACGCGATAGCGATATCCCGTCCCTAGTGCGCACTTCAATCACTTAGTGCAGTGGTCTCAAACACGCGGCCCGCGGGCCGCATGCGGCCCGCGAACCTCTCGCTTGCGGCCCGCGGCCTGCAGGTGACTGTCTTCGCCCACATTTTTTTTACGTTTTCATGATAAGCATGTGCGTGAGCTACACAGTCATGACTGGTCTAAAGCATTCTTTTCGTGAGGCACCCCGTGTGGTGACCATGTGTTGAAGCGTAACCGTGAAACAAAAACAGTATTTCAGAATCGGCGTCCAGATTTTACTCACTTTGGAGTTCAGTATTGTCATGTTCTTGGATGTAATGTTGGCCCCAACTCTTCTTCAGAAATGACCCGTATTTGAGATATGGAAATGTTTTCTTTTCAATGGTATGGTTTTCTGACAAAGTGTACACTTTAACCCCCCCCCCCCCCCACTCTTAACTTCTTTCCTGACCCGGCCCTCGTGGTCGCAAATTCTGTGACTGCGGCCCGCCGCCTGCGATGAGCTTGAGACCCCTGACTTAGTGCATACCAGGGGCGTAGCCAGAAATTTTTTTCGGGGGGTGGCACCTCCTTGATTTCGGAGGGGGGCACCTCCTTGAAATGGCCATTTTTCGCTATGTATCCCATGGCGAAAAAAAAATTTCGGGGGGGGGGGGGGGGGGGGCACGTGCCCGGTGTGCCACCCCCTGGCTACGCCACTGGTGCATACTATGTAATGGGTAGTATGCTTTAAACCAGGAGCAATTATGCGCGGCAAATCAGGGAAATGTTTTCGAACTTGCTATGCACCCACTACGTGGTGTTAAGGGAATACGCGCAGTAAGGTGTGTGCCGTTTGTAATGGGTGGCTGGCTTTAAACTATGAAATAGTTATGATAGCCACATATTCTGACGCCCGATGGCAATGTACGCTTGTACCACGCAGTATTCCTGGGATATTACATGTTATATTGCGACGCCTATATAAAGGACTCTTGCGTTTGCGAAACATGGAAGTTATTTGCACTGCATTTCCACGCAGAGGAAGTTATTTTCACAGTATTTCCAAGCAGAGGCATGGCTGTGTGGTAGAACACCTGCTTGCCACGCAGACGACCCGGGTTCGATCGTCACTCCCGGACCCGAAAATTTTTATTATTTATTTTATTTGCATCGTTCTCGATTTTTCGGTAACGGACAAGATGATGATTTTTCGCTCACAACCAACGACGCCGACACCGACGCCGACGCCGGAATTTCTGCGAAACGAGCTCTTTAACGCTATCGCGTTAAAAATGTACCGCTTTCTTTGCTGGCTAGCCGCCATTAGGGGAGGCGGCCTCGCGTGTCTGCACTCGCGGTGTTTACATGCTGACGCCCGAGGCCACAGACGGGCACGTGCGAGCACGCGCTTTTGGCACTCTCCTCGCCACAGTGCTAGATTAATGTGGAAGCAGAAAAAAAAAAAGAAAGAGAAATAGAGAAAAGCTTCATTGCTTTTCTTTCTTTGCGCATGCTCAAGGCGAGATGTATTTTTATGCAAACGGGAGACAGAGCGCCGGTTAAATTACCCGTGGGTCTTGGTTGCATATACCGTGCATCGGGCACTTTGCCCGAAGCGACAGCCGCTGACAACGGCGTAAAGTGAGCCTGCTTAATTTTACTAAAGCCAACCGTTTGCTAACCCCGTATATAGTGCCCACACAAAGTTCCACGTCCAGAAAAAGTTATAACCATCGAAAAGAAACAGAAACTTGTTCGAGCTATAGCTTTATTACTGCAGTAATTAAGTAAACGATAAACGGTTAACTGAACTATCCGCTGCTCAGTACGTAACGTTATCCACTGTATAGAAAACGTTATAACGTAAAATATTCACTGGGATTGTCTTTGTTTTGTCAGAATATTTAGGCAGCAATATATAGAGAATTTCACATATATGGTCCGCTGCTGACTACATGGCTGTTTCGGCATGGACTCCTCTCTGGTGGGATGGAATTCTCCTCATCTATTCTATAGCGTGAGAGGTGGTGTGAATATCTGTAAAGTTTCGACATCGTTTCTCAAGGTGCGTATGTGTTGCTGAGTCGAGACACACAAGTTGGTCACGTTTCTGACACTTGCTCCGGCTAGCCCGGTTTTCCGTTATATATATTAGCTATTACGTATTAAATCGAAAGCGTTAGACGCTTTCGATTTAATACGTAAGTTGACCGTCGGTGGCGTCGGCGTCCACGCGAGTGATTAAAAACTCATCATCACGTGATCACTCGCCATATGACGTCCTCCTGACGTCATAGATGCCAAATTTCGTGGCATCATGACGACGTCTCGTCATGACGTCATCGTATGACATCACCAATGATCGTCGCAGTGCCCCCCCCCCCTCCCCCCCCCCTTTTCCTGTCGCGCTGTTGGTCGAGTACGAAAGTAAACATACTTCGCAATGGGCGCAAAAATGAAAATTTGGCGACAACGTGCTTCTCACACCGGCCTGCCTCTGACCTCAGCTTTCTACGGTAAATGTGGTAAACAGTTCTTGGCATACAACGTCAGGGGTCTTCGGCCGCCATCATTGCAAAAACCTGCGCGGTCATAATCCTGCACTCTAAACAATGACCGCACAGGTCGGACTTAGTAAAGGTATAGGTAGAGAAGACTTGGCGTCTTCCTTAGATGATTAGTGGGGGGGGAGGAGGGTGCGCTTCCCCCCCTTAACTGTGCGCACACCTATATGAACGCTTCCTCCGTAAGCGCCTGTTTTGAGAAGTAACGATAGCGCAGTTGGCCGCGGCGCTTTTTGAGTGGGGCTGACGACGAGGCTCCGCGTCCTCCCCCCCGCGAGAAGCAGCAATCACCGCCCACAACGACACCTGGTGTGACGAGGTCGCGGGAAGAGCGTGGACGCTATATTTGGCAACACCAGCGCCGCGACGCATCGTACGCGCGTGTATACCGTTGTTGCCATAAAGCCACGCGCAACGCGCGAGCCACGACTTTTCTTCGCTTCTTATTTGATTTCTATATAGCGCTGGCAACCTTCGTGAAAGGCGTGGCGCATTGCTTCCCGGATACGTTATACGCGCACATAGAACTATTACCACGCTGCGCGCCATCGTCAAGGACACCAAAAAGTGGGAAACAGCACGAATAGCGAGAGTCATCGGAATGAATATATATAATAATATCTGGGGTTTTACGTCCCAAAACCACGATATGATTATGAGAGACGTCGTAGTGGAGGGCTCCGGAAATTTTGACCATCTGGTGTTCTTTAACGTGCACTGACATCGCACAGTACACGGGCCTCTACCATTTCGCCTCCATCGAAATGCGACCGCCTCGGCCGGGATCGAACCCGCGACCTTCGGGTCAGTAGCCGAGCACCGTAGCCACTGTTCCACCGAGGCGGACCCATCATCGGAATGAAGCCGTAAAAAGATGCAGTTGTGTGTGCTTAGAAAGATCAGGTGGAAGTTACCTCCGCGTTTCTTTAGCACTAAACCTCAGTATTTCTTTCTTTGTTCCATTATTTTTTTTTATTTAAAGAAAGCCTTTATTCCCACGCTACCATGCTCACAGGTGCGAAATGGCCAGGCTCATTTCTGCTCCAGTTTCTTCTTCTGCAGATAATAAGTACCGATAGCTACACCACGTGTCGGGAAGTCGACTTCCCGTTTTTTTTTAAAGCGAGCGCGACCACACTACGATGACAAAGCGCCATTGACAAAGATAGGTCTGCCTGTCCATACGTCGGCCAGCCTGTCGGAGACTATATTATTCCTATTCATACAACAGCTGTGTGTGTTTGGTATTTTCAATGTCACTTTTATTCTTTCTTTCCTTTCCTTTTCAGATTTCCGTCGATCTCACACATCTTTCGCAATGTGCTCGCTCAGGAGAGCTCGCGGACCAATACCGCAAGAACTTGGGTTTGCCATTAATTAGCAGACTCTCCGCCCCATCCCACTTTTAAAACTGAAGCAATCCTTCACCGCAATGGCATTGACAGGTTGCAATGATGCGTCGATCGGACTATGGCTGCGGGGTAAGCTGAAGGACCAGGCTACGCTCACAGTGTAATACTAGAATTTTCGTGCCGACCAAAAAAAAAAAAAAAAAGGAAAAAGTGTTTTCAAATAATGGTTCACTATTTTTTATCGTACTAACTGAAATTTATCTCAGCAATGGCGAGATACATTTCTGCATGGAGAAATATTAAAACGAAACGTTCATCCTTGTTTCTGTCCACGACGAGTACGTTTGCACACACGAGAATTATGAAATAACATACAATGACCAAAATAATTAATTAATATCTTGGTAACTGTTTCCCTAAGGTATGTCTAAACCTTGAAAACTCGCTCCAGCGTAGAAAGGCGCTACGCGTGCATCCTTCCGAGCTGAAATGTAAGAATTTTGAATTATACCATTGAGCGTAATAGTCGCAAGAATAGTTTGGGCATCACAAAGGTTAATGTGGTCGAGGAATATGTCGGAAAATAATAATAAAGCCCGACGGCGGCGTCTTTCCACTTTGACCATGCACGCGAACAGCGCAGCCTTGCTGCTCGGTGCTGTTCGGTCAAGGACGCACTGTTGGTTCGAAGTGATGGAAACAACAAAGGCTTGGATGCGCCATCTCCGTTGAACAAGCACAGCAACGGCGTCCCGCGGCTGTAACAAACGTCCAACGCGCGCGCACACACACACGCACACACACACACGCAAACACACGAGTGTGTGTTTGTGCGTGTGTGCGTGTGTGTGTTTGTGTGTGTGTGTGTGTGTGTGTGTGTGTGTGTGTGTGTGTGTGTGTGTGTGTGTGTGTGTGTGTGTGTGTGTGTGTGTGTGTGTGTGTGTGTGTGTGTGTGTGTGTGTGTGTGTGTGTGTGTGTGTGTGTGTGTGTGTGTGTGTGTGTGTGTGTGTGTGTGTGTGTGTGTGTGTGTGTGTGTGTGTGTGTGTGTGTGTGTGTGTGTGTGTGTGTGCGCGCGCGCGTGTGTGTGTCTTATAGAATAGATCTCCTTGCACGAGACGGCCGATTGCGAAACGGCGAATGCGAAGCACCACCTGCCGCTACCGCACCGTCTGCTGCCCCGGATTGTGCCAAGAGATCGAGCGCCACTTACGCTGCGGAAATGAAAACAGTCCTATACGATAAGTTCAAGTCGTAATAGGCTCCAGCTTGTGTCGAGTTGACCAAACACACACAGCGTCACGGAAGTATGCAAAAGCGTATACAGCTCGTACCCTTTGTGTATGCTCCTATTTGTATATACTATACATATATGAGTACATATAGTATATTCCCCTATATACATTTTTGCGCATGCTATATATATATATATATATATATATATATATATATATATATATATATATATATATATATATATATATATATATATATATATATATATATATATATATATATATATATATATATATATATAGCGAAACTGCTATAGCGAAAATCACAAGAGACTTGCTACGCTTTTATGATATATCACTCCTTGAAAATTGGTACAAAATATGTCGTGTCATTTAAGAACCTTCCAAGGACTTGGAATCGTCGAGCATTTCTCCGTTATAACGCGAATGAAACGGTAATGCATTTGTAGAGCAGATTTCGACAGCCTCAGATTTCTGCTGAGTAGACCGTGACGTCGCTGTAGGTGAGTTTCGCAGTATTGAAGGCTAGCTAGTCATTGATTAGTGATTAGCTTCCCCAGATACCGCTTCATCATACAGGCAATTCTCGCCTTTTCTAGAACTCGAAATGGTATTGCAACACAAAACTACGTTACACTTCCAATAATAATTATAGAAAAAGGGAAATCTTTATTTTTAAACTAAATAGACAAGCAGTATTTCACGAGACCCGTGAAAAATATAGGAGGTATAGATCGACATATTATTATAAAGTCAGCTTGTCAAAACAGTTGGACGTTTTGGGCTCGCTCGCTCCCGTACGTCAGAAAATAACTCGCCCATATGATTCTGAGAAATCGGAGAAAAGGTTGTTCCTCGAATCAATTACTGTTGCTGTCATTTCAAAGAAATAGTTAGAAAAGCTCATTATTTTCAGGTCGTCTTACTTTCGAGCAAATGTCAAAACGCGATAGAGCAATACGCTTATATAAAGCCGAATCAGCAGCTGTTTGCGTCAGGCACGAGCCATTTAAGTGAAATTTGCAATTCTATTCGATTTCACTTTATCTCAGGTGTCGCTGCAATCATCTGGCGGGCCTCGGCACTTCCAATCTCTACCCCACCTGTTGAAAACGAGTGACCCCCCCCCCCCCCCCCCACACGCACGCACCCGCACGCACACACACACGCACGCACACCCACACCCAATACCCAACGCGCACGCACACACACACAACACGCACGCACGCACACACACACGCACGCACGCAAGCAACGTTCAGAGCTATATATACTTCCCATCGAGACATCGATGCGGAAATTTTTTAATGAAGCGAATCAGTTAAACATACGCTAATAAGCTAATAAGGGGCGACATCTTTCAAAACTCGACTGCCCCATTAATTGTTTTATTCCTCGTCTGCTCGAACCACAGTCACCGAACCGCCTCATTTACGGATTCCAGTGTGTTTTCGCACGCTTGGGTCATCATTTCTGTTGTAACGACTATATTTTCAAAAATACAATTTGAATCTGTCGTTTCTTCGTATAAGGCGCCGTGCGTGTTCGCTGCTCACCAATATCTGTGCATATATATATATATATATATATATATATATATATATATATATATATATATATATATATATATATATATATATATATATATATATATATATATATATATATATATATATATATATATATATATATATATATATACAGCTTCCCCGTTTATTGTATATGGATACATGCACGCCTACCATTATGAAACTACGACGCACATGCATGATGTTTTGAAATATTGAAATCCACACCAGGTGATACGGCCACACTTGAGCTAAACCTGCTCCGCGGGCCTCGGTTCACGCCACGTGACTGGATAGGTCATGCCTTGCTTGTTTTGTCGGTAGTGACGACTCATTCCGTAAGTTGTTTGCATCGAGAACAAAGGTTACGAACACAGGGGATTATACAAGCAGCGTTGAATCATGCGCTGAACGATGGCCGTGTTTTTGTTGGGCCACAAAAGCTGACGTCACTCCTCTTTGGCGATCGCGCGCGCGCGCACGCCATTTGATCGGTCATATCGCGGTACACACTTGTGTGCAACAGCCACGAGCAACTGCGCTGTAGCCTGGCTGTCGCCCGAGTGACACAGTTCCGTTTGAGACAGCTCATCGATTGCTCGACCCGGCACCAAGAACGACGCTGCCCGCTTGGCACGTCGCTCGGGCTGCCAACTCACGGTGACTGCAGGCGAATGTTTTTGGACAGCGTGCACGCAGCGACGAGATGGCGTAGTAACGCTTCCACTGCCGCAACATCCGTGGAAAAGTTTATTGAGTCGTTTGAACCTCCTGCGGTCGCATTGTAGGACTGGGTTGGCCCTTGGCTGCGTGCAGTGACTGGCATGCAGCTGGTGCTTCTCAGCGACTACTGTGCAACAACAGCATCTGTTATTACGTGCCCGACACGTCACTTGTGGACTTCAGTCAACATAGCGAGGAGCACGATGCCGTGAAACACATCTCCGAAGCGGCTGCTTAATGCAACGCACACATCATACATTAAACTGCGTTAGTGAAATTTAATTTTTACAATAGCTACAGCTGGTTACTTTCCTGCAGGTCGGAACGAAAGTCGATGAGCGAGTGAAGACAAAAACGATAGATAACTTGTGATATTTCCGCATCAGCCTGGCAGTTTGCCGTGACGCTACGAAATTTCCCATCGTCGATCTACTCAGATTATTTAGTTTTTTTTTTCTCGGTAAGGAAAAAAAAAAGATTTCTTGATTCCAAAGGAATCATGAACTCAATGGCCATAGCATGTATGTTAACAGAACTTTGACCGGGGCTAAAGAAGTCCCATATATGATAGCGTGGGCATTTACACTGTTGAAACCTATTATATAGCGAAGCTTTAGGGCTCAGGCTTGAGCCTTATAAAAACAGTAACAAAAAGAAGTATAACTTTCATGGTCTATGCAGTAATAAGCATCCCCATTTTAATGAAAGAGTGCTACTCCAGTAAAAAAAAAAAAAAAAAAAAAAAAAAAAAAAAAAAAAAAAAAAGAAAAACGCGTCTTGGATTATGGCGCAAGGCTGGAACCAACAGCGGAGCTATAGTCTCCGACCTAGTTTTTTTTAAGTTTTTGCTAGTCATGCAAAGGTTTTGCTAGAGATGCTAAGTTTTTCATAGTAGTACTGAATATGGTTAGGCTTAGCTATCCTCATCCGGTTTCGGTCGGTTCCCCGCTCTACGCAAGTGTCACGTGGTTTTGGCGGGAACATGTCACGTGACTAGCTGTTACGTGATGTTGTGATTTTAGTGACGTGGACGATAGCTGTTACTTGGTTCTTGGCGGGAATATGTCACGTGACCAACTACGTGATTTTAGTAATGCGACTAGCTGTTGCGTTATCTTACGTGATTTCAGTCACGTGATAAATGTTACGGGATTTTAGTGACGTGACTAGTTGTTAAATGCTTTTTGGCGGGAACATGTCACGTGACTAGCTGTTACGTGGTTTCAGTCGCGTGAATAGTTGTTACGCAATGTTACGTGATTTTTGAGTCATGTGTCTAGAGATATTACGTAATGTTACGTGATTTTAGTCACGTGGCTAGATATTAGGTGATGTTGCGTGATTTGAGTCACGTGACTAGTTACGTAATGTTACGTAACTAGTTGTTACGTCATTTTTAGTCACGTAACATACTCGTCCATCGTAGTAATTGCATTCCACGGCAGTGATACACGGTTTAGTCCCTTGACTAGATGTTACGTGATGTGGCGTGATTTTTAGTCACGCGACATACTCGACCGTCCTATTTATTGCATTCTACGGCCCGGCAAATGGGCACACGTTTTGTGGGAGCGAAGCAGAAGATGGAGAGAACGAAGCGAGCACGTGCCGGTTCATTTCTGTTCGCACTACTCGGCGCTACGAAAAGCTTTGGCTGCTCCGCTGTTAAAAAGAACAAAAAAGTGACTGATGACGAGTGGGCGAAGCTCGGTCCTAAGGTCCATAATGTCTACGTTGAAGTCGCCGAATAGTATAAAGGGTTTGTGCTTGTAGGTGTTTTAGATTGCCCTGTCACAATTATGATTGATACTAGTTTACTGTTAAACCTTTTTTTGTGTCTCACATATGTTACCCGAGTGTTGCCCCATATGATGTAAATTGGGTGACAAAGTGACATGAAGAGTCGACGACAAAGCTAGGTCCTAAGGTCCATAATGTCTACGTTGAAGTCGCCCACTAGTATAAAGGGTTTATGCTTGCAGGTGTTTTACATTGTTCTGTCACAATTATTATTGATATCAGTCTATTGTTAAACCTTTTTTTGTGTCTCACATATGTTACCCGAGCGTTGCCCCATATAATGTAGCCGTGACAACGGACACCGGACAAGCCTCACCCCCTAAGGGGCTACGCCCCTAAAAAAGAGAGACAGAAAGATCCAGTGCTGCTCATTAGTATATATACCTTACAGTATACACGTTCAACGCAGTGATGTTCCGTCCTGGACAGAAGAATTCCCTTTCCGAGGCACGAAAATTCCCCATTTCCGGCATTTTTCCCCGCATACATCGCCAAAAATCCCCGCATATTTCCCTGCACAAAAAAGTTTATATATATATATATATATATATATATATATATATATATATATATATATATATATATATATATATATATATATATATATATATATATAGTGTTCGACGTGTTTCAGGCTCTTCCCATCGCTTTCTCTTCTTTCCTGCCCAACTCAAAGCATCGACTCTGAGATCGGCTTTTAATACTACGAAGGAGCTACCTTAGAGCTATGCGATGCGGAAGGAATGCTGTACATGCTCATGCACACGGCCACTGCATAAGAAGAAAAGTTTATTATTGTTTGTTTGTTTTTTTGTTACTGAGTGACGTGGCGTACATTAATGTGCCTAGCAGACACTCTGTATGTATATGCACCACATTTTGTACAAAAAGCACGTCAACTTTTCAATAATGGTGACTAAATATTGTGAAATAAAACAAGCTTTTGTGGTGGTATTTAACATTTTATTGATTTGATTAGGAACGGTTCTGCAAACTACCGTAAAGAAAAAAATAAATAAATGTGAAGTGACTAGAATATATATTGACTGGGTTTTTAAAGACTATGTTATTTAAAAACGAACCTTAGAGGCTGTGGTTTGGCGCGCTACATGCGCCAGAAACGATTGCGACATGCGAAAGCCTCATGTCCAGTCTTTTGATCGTTATAATAAAAAAAATTTCGCCGCCCCTCAAAATTCCCTGCAATATCACGAGGATTCCCTTTTTCCCTTTGGTCCAAAATGACTGTCGAAAATTCCCTGAAAAAGGGAAAATTCCCTGCACGGAACATCACTGGTTCAACGTGCGATTAACGCCACACACCTTCATTTCATAGACTGCATGCACTCCTGTGACGATGTTCGCGTTTTCTCTGCGGGCTCAATGTTCGGCCACGTTTTTCAATCTAACATATTACATACTACAATATCGTTTATGCTGACAGGCTTTAGTACCTACACATTCATTACAATATCTCCCAATGCAATTTTAACAGTCCAGGGAATCAGCAGCAGACGCTGTGTATAGCTACCGTACGAGTGACATCATCATCATCATCATAATCATCATCATCATCCTGACTAAGCCCACTGCAGGGCAAAGACCTCTCCCATGTAGGCCAATCAACCCGGTTTCTGCTGCCAAGTTATACCTGCAAACTTCTTAATCTCATCTACCTACCTAATTTTCTGTCTCCACCTGACACGTTTGCCTTCTCTTGGAATCCAGTCAGTTACCCTTAATGACCAGCGGTTATACTGCCTACGCGCCATACGAATGACATAACCTCCTGCATGTTCTCTACATTTTTGTTCGCTGTATTTCCGCGTGCTCAAGCGACTGAAACATTCTGCTCGCGCTGACACAATGTACACTTCCAGGCGGACATACGGTGAGCATATAGCGTGATACCTGGAAATTCGTACATGGCGTTGTTTGCTGTCGACGAGCAAAAAACTTCGTGCTAGTCGTTCCATATTTTAATAAACCGCACTGCATGGGGATAAAAAAATTCAACGCGCGCCGTAAATAAAGAGCAAGGTTCCCGCCCTTTCCCTCCCTTCTGTAAGCTCTAGCGCTCTTACGTGCAATCCTTCAAGTACTGTATGTAACCATCTTCAGCGGTGATCCGTCTCGTTTAGCAAGTCAAATTTAAGCGGCTATTCGCGTGCGCCACGAGCGTTTTGCGTGCGCCCGCTTCTGCACAGCGCATGAACTGCGCGCCCATCCGCGCGCCCCATTCTCGGCTGCGTCGTACCCCCGTTTTTCTGTTTTTTTTTTTTTTAATTTTATTTTATTTTTATTTTTTATTTTCCGAGCGTACGCGTCTATGGAGTATGGATGCAGCCGCGTCTGCCCGTGACTCACGCTCCGCACACTTGACGCCCTCCCTTCATTCGAGTGCTGCTGCTGCGCACTTATCTCGCAGCCGGAACTTAGACCGCGCACGCTATATGTCTTTATGGGGTGGCAAGGGTTGTTTTTGCAGTAGTTGCAGACGAGTGCACGCTCGCGCCTTTTTCTGTACGGCAGTAAACCGTGACTGTAAATTTCACTCCCGAAAAATACTAGCGGACGTATATGGCAGGCCCGTAGCAAGAAAATTTTTTTCGGGGGGTGGGGCACTTGTTGAAGGCCTTGAAAAACACCCATTTTTATTATTTGTCCTTGGTAAAACACCCCCTTCCATCCGAATTTCGGGGTGGGCCCGAGCCCCTAGCCCCCCCCCCCCCCCCCTCCCCCTGGCTACGGGCCTGGCATATGGAAAACGATAGCGGACGCGAAAACTGACCGTCGGCGCCCGGCGCCGGCGTCAGCAGGAGCGATGCAAAAAAATCATCATCACGCGATGACGCTACCATATGGCGTCATTAGGACGTTAGATACTGTCAAAATTATTGACGTCATCATGACGTCAATATGACGTCACGTAAAGTGACGCCACATGATGGCGTAATCACATTACGTCGTCGCTTCAAGGTATATAAAGTGGTAGCGTATACCAGTGGCGTAGCCAGGGGGTGGCACACCGGGCATGTGCCCCCCCCCCCCCCCCCGAAATTTTTTTTCGCCATGGCACAAAGAGCGAAAAATGACAATTTCAAGGGGGTGCACCCCCCGAAATCAAGGAGATGCCCTCCCCCCCCGAAAAAAATTTCTGGCTACGCCCCTGGCGTATACCTTCGACAGAAGCCAATGTATCAAGTAGTTGGTGGCTCGATCGTTGCCACCGTCGCCATCTACGTATCGCGGGGACAACTAACAGCAAGCAAAAAATAGGAAATAATATATTATGTCACAACAGGAAGCGGTAGCGACGTCACGCATTTGCACTATATGGCTCGAAGTTGAATTTTTTCTTAATTGCTGACCTTTTACATGCTCTTGATAAGTACGCGATTCTTTTGCGTCTTTATGGCTCGCCGGTTGCGTGTGCGAGAGAAAAGGAGGATCAACAAAATAGATTGGGGAAGGAAACTTGTTTTATTAGCCAAATAGTGTACCCATGAGACACTTTCCCCTTGCTCACAAAAAAGTTAAATAGAACGCAGGCATTGGCTCTCAGATTATTGCAGACGGGTTCGTGTCCCTGCTCTAGCTGCTTTATTGCATAAAATTTATCCCGACAATTATTCCAACAGCTCCTGCAGGCACTGCAACGAATTCGCTAGCCTAGACCATATGATTTGCCGTTGCTCCTCGTTACGAGGCACGGACCAAACCAATGAAGACAAGTGGCTATCCGCTATCAAGAGCCGGCGCTCAACTGTGGGCTGTCCAGAGGGCCCACGATGCGGCGGTCGGGCTTGGCCTGACTGTCCCAACGTGGGAGCGTCCCGCTGCGCGTTGAGTCGTGCACCTCAGGACTAGCAATAAAGTTTCGCATACATCCATCTACGAGATTTAGATGCGAAGCATCATATGCTCGGGGCTATGTCCGTCCCTCCCGCGTCCCGCGTCCGGCCACTTTCATGAAGTAGGGAAGCACCCATTATGCGAACCAGAACACTGTAATAATATGAAGGCCGTCAACACTACCACAGTCATCAGAGTCATGGCCGAGAGCACAGAGAGGCTGCTTAGCAATGGCTAGGCAGGTGGTGTCTGTCGCCCAGGTTGACCCCATTCCTTGAGTCATGGCCGAGAGCAGAGAGAGGCTGCTTAGCAATGGCTAGGCAGGTGGTGTCTGTCGCCCAGGTTGACCCCATTCCTTAATCCTGCTTGCATGTGTTTGGAGGGGGGCTTAGTCCGTCCCTCCTTTCCGCGTCCCACACCACCACAGTGCATGCGCGTCCCCTCCCCCCTCTCTCTCCTACGCTCACCCCCTTTCTCTCCTCTAGGAATCCTCTACTCTACGGAGCGGCTCCCCGCGTCCCACACCCCCCACAGCGCATGCACGTCCCCTCTCTCTCCTATCCTACGGTCCCCCCCCGTCCTTTCCTCGAGGAATCCTCTACGGAGCGGCGCGCACGACAGGTGGTGTGACAGCTGCATACTCCGCTGGGGGCGCCACGGTAGTTCCGCGGTAGCTCATTCTCTCTGTGCAGCGCCGCGATGAGCGCCCGGACCGCTGCCGTGAAATGAGAGCGGCGACGTTCCTCCTCCCGCTCAAGCTAATTATTTCCCCGCTGCTTCGCATCCACACATGGTTCCCTGTAGCGGGAGATGGGGAATTTTTTAGATGCAAGCATCTTATGCTCGGGGTCTCCTTCCTGCGTCCCACACCACCACAGCGCATGCGCGTTTCCTCTCTCTCTCTCCTCTCCTACGCTCACCCCCCTTTCTCCTAGGAATACTCTACTCTACGGAGCGGCGCCCGCGTCTCGCGTCCCTACACCCTCACAGCGCATGCGCGTCCCCTCCCCCCTCTCTCTCTCCTCTCCTAAGCTCACCCCCCTTTCTCTCCTCTAGGAATCCTCGACTCTACGGAGCGGCTCCCCCGCGTCCCACACCCCCACAGCGCATGTGCGTCCCCTCCCCCTATCTATCCTCTCCTACGCTCACCCCCTTTCTCTACTCAGGATTCGTCTACTCTACGGAGCGGCGCCCGCGTCTCACAGCGCGAATGCGCGTCCTCTCCCCCTCCTACGCTTACCCCCCCTTTCTGCTGTTGGAATCCTCTACTCTACGGAGCGGCGCCCGCGTCCGACATCCCCACAGCGCATCCTCTCCAACGCTCACCCGCTTTCCTTACTCTAGGAATCCTACTCTACGGAGCGGCTCCCGCGTCCCACAGCGCATACGTCCTCTCTTTCTCCTCTCCTACGGTTCCCCCCCGTTCTCTCCTCTAAGAATCCTCTACGGAGCGGCGCGCGACAGGTGGTGCGACAGCTGCATACTCCGCTGGGGGGCACCGCGGCAGTTCCGCGGTATAAAAATGACGGAGCGGGCCTCATTCTCTCTGCTGTGCAGCGCCGCGATGAGCGCCCGGCCGCTGCCGCGAAACGAGAGCGGCGACGTTTCCTCCCGCTCAAGCTAACCATCTCCCCGCTGCTTCGCATCCACACATGGTTCCCTTTAGTGGGAGATGGGGAATTTTTTTTCATTTTCGTTATTTGTCCCCTCCTCACCTCGTCGCGCTTCAATCGTACGGCAGGCGTTGATGTCTGTGGCAATAGGTTTTCGATCACGTTTCGTTCCAAGTTTCGCGACCGATATAATTTGACCTTGGTCGCTCGGTCAAAGGTGGGCCGGTCACGGATGCAGTGCAGAACAAGTGCAGAAAGCTTGCAATGCCTCCGGTCCTGGGGGGCAGTGCAGACCACGTTAGGTGCAGATGGCTCTCGGAGGGGGGGGGGGCAGGGGAGAACAAGAGAAACGTTCTCGAGTATATAGTCTTAGGCGTATGCATCAGCATAGGCGTGCGCAGGGTTCCCCTTCAGGGGGGGCGAAGGTTCGTCGCAGCGCCCCCCCCCTCCCTATTAAGTCAATGTATGGGGCAGACTTCGCCCCCCCCCTCCATAATAAGTCAATGTATGAGGCAGACTTTGCGCCCCCCTTCTTAGGTGACTAGGGGGGGGCGGCCGCCCCCTGCCCCCCCTCGTGCGCACGCCTATGTGCATAGGGGACCCTGTGAGTTTTGTTTTCTGACAGACTGATACACCGACATTAATACGACCGACGTGTGAGGTTATATAGTATATGGACGAAGTACAAGTGATATAGGCACAGTGGCCTTCGATACCGGTATAGCCGCCACGCTGACTCCTCGCCCGACATCATGAGGCCGGTGCTCGCACACATCTAACATGAAAGAGAATATTGTCGTTCGTCGGAATGGAGCAGGCGTATTCGCAAAGTAAACCCCGCTGGCATGCAAGGACGGATTTTTCAGAAACTGTGACACTTTCTTTCTGAGATACCCGCACGATGAGTTTACATATATCTTGTATGTATATATCTTTGAATTTGAATTTGAACTTCATTCAGACAGTCATTGTCTGGGATTGAGGGGGGCTATAAAGGCAGATGCGACTGCCTGACAAAGCCCCCCCCCCCCCCCCCCACCCATACATACATTGCTCAGGGTGGAAAGCCGCGGAACATGCGACAAATACAGGTAACAAGAAGGTCAAAACACAGGCATACAGGCGATCGAAACACAATAAGTAAAATAGTTACGTTCGGTACATACTAATAATAATGCGTGACATGGAAATGTTATGCGAGCCCTGATGATGATGAATGTTACAAAACAGTACAACAGAATAAACAAAATAGGCATAACAAAACAGTATAAAACAAAATAAGAGGGGAAAAAAAATCAAGAGACGGGAAATGCACAATATATATAGAGGGTGGATTAGGAGCTAGACAAAAGGTAATCTTTAACTTTTTTCCGGACTTTAACTTTTATCTTCGTGCTGCCAACCATGTGGAAAACAAGTTTCTCTTTCACGGGGCATTCCGCAGAAATTATTTGCCGATCTTGATGACCCTAGACTTTAGTGCTGACTTTACTACATTAAAATAACTAAGCTTTCGATATAGCAGTGGTCGGCAAAGGCCGTTGTAATTAAGTAATGATTCCTTACGATCGACACCGACACCTTCCATTTCTCATCGTGGTCCGCCTCAATGCTGCAGTGGTTACGATGCTCGTCTGTTCACGGGAAGGTCGCGGGCTCGATCCCGGCCGCAGCGATCGCATTTCGATGAAGGCGAAATGCTGGAAGGCCCTCGTGTATGCTGTGCGAGGCCAGCGCACGTTACAGAACACCAGGTGGACAAAATTCCCGGAGCCCTCCATCATGATGAAGCACGAAAAAGAATTTAAGCGTTATGGTTGCCCGCTACTTGCCTTTCATCTGCTTCGCCTACTGAATTCAATGGCCATATCATAGGTCGGCAAACTCACTCATGAGTCGACTACCTCTGAACTCAAACTCAGATCAAGCCGTGAGTCTGCAGTTTGACTGGGTCCGGGTGAGTAATATTTTGGTGAGTTTGAGTACAAGTGAGCCCGGTTTGCAATATGACTGCGTCGAGGCAGCAAAATTATGAATGCGGGCGTTCCATCTGTCAGCCGTCAGGACAATCTGTTTGCGGTGTAAACACCTGGAAGTTAAAAGGGCATGGTGTATGCTCCGCTTGTCGTGTTGAATATACAATGTGTACGTGGCTAACGTATAGATTATGCATATATGCTTACAAGACGTACGATGTATGCATCCTACATACCTATACTGTTTGATATGCGCCTAACTAAACATGCACATCAAGCCGTATTGCTTCAACGACCAGGCCCCGTAGGAACATTAGTTATACGTAACTTATAAAATAAAGAATAATATGATTCACGGTTCTTTTTATTGATACGATGTGAGGAGACGTTGGCGCACAAATAAGGCGCCGGCTACTCCTTAGCTCATGAATGGATCGAGTCCATAGCCCACACCTAAACACACAAACAAAATACGACATGGAGAAAAAAAAAACACAAACACACATATGTCAAACAAACGTTCTTACAGTAATATCAAAACATAAATGATGTGTTGCACATACAGTAGACACTTTAAGTAACACCATGATAATGTATACATGAGAAAATGTCCGAAATGCAATTGATAATCTCCCTAATAATGTTACCTCGCAAAATATACTTCATAACTTAGAAACCCGCCGAATCATTTTTGTACGACACTTTCAGGCAATTAAAAGTTTTAAGCGTATAGCTGTTTCGTGACGCCCTTAGTTCGCACGTTTACATACTCTTTCTCTCTCTCTGTCACCCTCGCCACACCTGGAACAAATCATGGCGAGCAGCCTACTGCAGCGGTGATTCGCATTAATTAGTTACATGCGCGCACTGCAATCGTTTGTTCCGCTCGCGCTTCACCAAAGGTTGGCGCCAGACGCCGCTGTACGTTCTCCGTCCTATAAATTAAAGGCGACCTGTAACACTGCCGTGTTTAATTTCGTGGTGCGCTTGCCCCAGGGTTGTATGTATACGCAGGACATAAACGAGTGCGTTGGCACTGAGGGTAACGAATATTAATGACGTCGATTGCGCCAGCACACTCTCGGTCGCTGCGATCAGGCAAGGCCGCTTACTATTGCGTTTCTAATGCGGGATGGTGAATTCAAGCGCCAATATTAATTTTGACCACCTGGGGTTCCTTAGCGCGCAGCTAAATTTTAGGTTCACCGGTAATGTTGCATTTGGAACCCGTCGAAATGTGGCCGCCGCGGTCGGGAATCGAACCCCGGCCCTCGAGATTAGCAGTGCAACATCCTTAAGCAAGCTGCCACGACGATTCAAATAAGCGCAATGTACTAGTATACGTATAAGGACGTGCAGCCCCTGCCTACAAAGAGTATCAGCGCACGTCCATCTTACAACACCAGAAAGCTGAGATGGCTGGTAAGGATTCATCGTGATGTGTTGGCTCGTTCTCTCCTCACACCCACCCCACTTCAGGATAAGTCCATCTTCCGCATAGAGACGTTATCTTGCCAAACTGACAATAGCAGGGGCGAATTTTATTTCGCAAGGTGAGGCTGAGGGTGCAGCAACCCCATATGTGTGCGCACGTGTGGTCTACAGTTCTGTGGAGATTTCGGGGGAGTGAAGTGGGGTGTTTGAACCTTCGCCCCTGCATGCAGCAACGCCAACGCTGTCTCACTAATGTTTTCGAGGGGGGACTCGGACGGTAGACCGTTTTGCAACGCGTGGCCCTCGTTGCCGACGCTGCCGAGAAATATTTGCGACATTTGTGGCACAATGCACATCCTGTCGCACGGCCGGACGCAAGACCTCGGCGCCGCGCGACAAAACAGCAGCTGCAGCGGCGTCGACGGGCGCCAGGCCGCCGACGCCGCCGGCATGCGTAGTATATATACGTTGTTTACGCGAGCACGCGGCGGGGCGCATGTCCGGCCTCTTGCGGTCATGACGCGGCTGTGTATACATGTTAAAGGTCGCCGCGCCATGAGAGCATTATGTGCTCGTTCGAACTGTTTATATTCGCGGACCGCTCGCTGGGCCGTTGAATGCAGCCCGTATACATGGTGCACGGTTTAGAACCCCCATGCTTCGCCCGCCCGAACAAAAGCGCGCTCCTCGGACATTACACAAGCACGCGCACGCTGTAGGCGACATGTCGCGACGCCTGGCTCATAAACGTCGGAAGGTATACTACATGTCGACATCGAGACAGCGGGAAGCGACCGAAGCCCGAATGACAAATACGTCTCCTTTCTCACATTGTGTGTTGTGTTCTGCAGATTACATGCGGAAATGTGCGACAAGATTGAAGTGTGTACATATGTCAGACACCAAGCCCGTAGCCAGGGGGAGGGGGGGAGGGGCTAGCCCCTCCCCCTCCTGAATTCGGGTGGAAGGGGGTGTTTTACCAAGGAAGAATAATAAAAATGGGTGTTTTTCAAGGCTTTCAACAACTGCCCCCCCCCCCCCCCGAAAAAAAAATCCTGGCTACGGGCCTGTCAGACACACTGAACTGTATGCTTGCACCTGCACTCCAGTTAACGAGTATGGGAGAAGAAAGAAATAGGTTATCCAGTTCGAATTAGATGTCACAGAAAGGGAAAGACCAAGAAAATATGGGAAAGAGGAAATGATAAAGTATAGCCAGTGAACATAGCCAGTGCTTAAAATTATGCAGCCAGTTTTTTTTCGTCCTTCTTCTTCTTCTTCCTTTTTTTTTTTTTTTTTTAGTTCTCGCGAAGTTAAATGTGCGCGGATCGGATTATCTATTGCCCTTGCCGAAGGTGCTTTAAAAGTGCCAGAAAACGTCCTAATATACAGGAAAAGTTTCAAAGGGGCTACTAATGTGCAAGGAAGACTTTGAATGAGCATGTATGGTCTAAATACAGGCAGCTGAATGTATTAGTTGAACGGCTCGAAAAAGACACCTTCGGCCGGAAACTGACCTGCGATTCTTCAAGGTCATGCACGTCATCCTGGGGGGACATCCCGTGGGACAGTCTGCTAGGAATCACGTCGGTACAACGACGTTTTCTTCCCTCATCACTTTCTCTCATCCGAAACGCTCCTAAACGAGAAAAAGGATGTACAGAGACAGGCGACTCACAGAACATCGCTGTCCTCCAAAGTGCGTTATGAAAATGTGGGCTCGCGTTACGGATCGCCTAAATATAGCGCGTATATAAAATAAACGTCACCTCTGAATGTCTGAAGCATCCGTTGGTTCCTTTATCTCACTTTGCTCAGCCATGCTCAGCCATGCTGCTGCGTTTTGTGAATCTGGAGCGCCAACATTATTAAGCCAGAAATGCCACTGCGGAGGCGTATCCTCGCGCTGGTCAACTCTAGCTAGGAAGATGCTGAGAACATGTCTTCGGATTGGGCAGCGGAAACGCTCGTGGAATGTCCTACCCCTCCCCCCCCCCCTACCAAGATATAACGAAAGCGGAAGGAGGGCGAGGAGACAGGAACAAAGAGGAAACGATGGCACGCCTTTTTTCTTCGCTAATACATACATAGTTTTCCTACAATCACTCTCTCTCAAGTTTGTATATATATATATA
Source organism: Rhipicephalus appendiculatus (assembly GCA_030522465.1). Taxonomy (NCBI): domain Eukaryota; kingdom Metazoa; phylum Arthropoda; class Arachnida; order Ixodida; family Ixodidae; genus Rhipicephalus; species Rhipicephalus appendiculatus. Next base: position 5,037,158 of record JALIZH010032992.1, read on the forward strand.
TATATATATATATATATATATATATATATATATATATATATATATATATATATATATATATGCACACACACAACTTAGTGCGAGTGACTAAGCGCCGCACACCGACAAATTGAAACGTATCCCGAAAAAGCGCTCACGGCGATGCATTCGCATTAACGAAGCCATTCCCATCGTTTAAGCTTTTGTCCGGTGAGGCAGGGTCCATAATTAATGACCGACTTTCTAGTATATGTGGGTCTGTTTAGCGTTTTTGTTTGGAACACCTTACGCTCGACGGCTATAGCTCGAAAAGAAGACTTCCAACGTCTAGCTTTCTCTTTTTCTTTTTTTTTTTTCCCCGCTCGGTATAAAGCAGCGGCTGGCGAATGACTCGCTGTGAGCGGCATACCGGACGGGGCTATCTTTGTTTGAGCGAGAAACGAGGGCGACTACGGGACCGCGGAGTATAAGTATGCCATCACCGCGGGAACAATGCTCTCCGCACGACCAATAAGAACGAGCACCGCGAAGAGAATGGACCGCGGGGCCCGCTTCCGCGCACCACGCGTACGGAGAAAAGGAGCGATTGATTGGGTTGTTGCGCGAAGCAGCGAGCGGTTGCTGGTGGCAGTCGTCTCATTCTCCCTCTCCCAGTGCCATTGACCATCTTGCCTTTGTATAGCATTGGACGGGCCAGCGGCGGCGGACCCCCTTTAACTGCCACGCTACACGAAGCTCTGGACGTGTAATAACGTCGAGGTGGTGTACGGTGCCAGGAAACACTCTCATATGTTCGGGCTGATGAAAGGAAAAAAAAAGAGCTTTGTCCTATAGCTGTCACTTTCTATTTCTGTGTCAGTTGCTTCGTTGCTCGTATTTCATCTTCAATCATTTTACCGACTGGCCCAACTGTCGACATCGTTGAAAAGAAAAAAAAAAAAAAAGGTTTGATCTACGCGTTTGTAGCACGAAGCTACAAAAGGAACCCGTATTCGAACTTCTCAGTAAGAAAGCCACTCCAATTGCCGAGATTCGTTCCGCTAAAGGATCCGAACCGCAGACCAAATGCATTTCCGAGGCAGTCGTTGCATATGGGCTCGCGAGGAAACTTTCTGGCACATCACGGCGCGAGTTAATCATCATCTGGATGCGCAGCAACACTGAATAGCGAAATCAGTTCTGCCGAAGCCCTCAAGGCAGAGAAATGTCAATGAGCGGAACAAGACTTCCCCTTTAATTGCCGAAGTGTATGCACCGGGTACAACGACATTATCTAAATCAGTACATCAATCTAACAAACGGAAACGTTCACGCTACCTGCACGCCACTGTCAATGGCACCTGCTTGCATCGATCTCGAGAGCTGTACATATAAATCCCCAAAACAACTTTTCTGTCGCGTCACACGCGCCAAAATCCACTCGTGGCACAGATATTTTCCTAGCAACCTGACCCCCCCCCCCCCCCAAAAAAAAAAAAAATATCGATGTCACGTCGCGTCGTTCGGCCTATGAGGCAGCGGAAAGCATGGGCGTAACATAACTAAGTGGTGTTACCCGCTACAATTTTCGAAGTTTGGGAGACAGATTTTTTCCGGTCATGTTGAAACATTTTAGTCGACGAGCTCATTGGGAGGTTTCACATGGAAAAAGGCTACGTACAGAAAAACGGTAACTTCGGTGTGTGTTTCGTGCAGCTCTGTTGCGTGTACAACCGCGCCACAAAGGGCAAAAGTTGGCGAACAGGTTAAAATCGGTTGACCTTATAAAGCGTTTTAGGAAACGAAGATATTTGGACCATGGCTGTGCGTATCGATGACATCGAAAGTAACGACATTTTTGAACAACCTCGAGTGAAAAGGTCGCGATCAGCAGCCGGCAATACACTTAATTGGCTCCAGCAAATGCGCGTACCTTATACTAATGCTAGTCATTCTCTTTTTCTTTGCCGAGTCGGTGGTACGCAGCGAAGAAAAAGAGAATGACTAGCAAGGGATTCCCGCTGACCTCCTGTAAGCAGCGTAACCGATCTCTGGGTCGGTCCCCTCTTTTGGGAGTAATAAAGTTTTGATCATCATCATCATCTTTTTCTTTGTCCCGATTTTCCCCCTCTTCAAGTACATGCAGGGCAGCAAACCGCTCTCGTTCTCCTTTGCTGCTCCGTGCCACATTGGTGTACTGCGGCGCATGTTTTAGCACAGGAGAATTGAGGGGGGGGCCAGAACTACGATGCGGCATGCCCACAGGCGTCCGAAAAAAAGAAAAAAGGAAGAGGGGGGGGGGGGTAAGAGGCGCTCCCCCCCTCATCCCCTTCATTGCACCTCGTTTTTGCACTGCGCTGTGATCGTTAGGGACTCATTGGGAGGGGGTCTAGAAGAGGGGGGTGGGGGGGGGGGGGGGCGCTGAGGCAAAAACTCACCCCTCTGAAACAGCACTCCTTTGAAAAACTCTGCACATGCATATGGGCAGTGTAGGAGGTGCGGTAAGAGAACACGTGCCGTGAATCGGACGTTGTTTCGCTCGATGCTGGAAGAAGAAGACACAGTGACACACATACATACAGAGACGCATCTTCCCGAAGAAATGAGTCACAACGTCATTATATATATATATATATATATATATATATATATATATATATATATATATATATATATATATATATATATATATATATATATATATATATATATATATATATATATATATAGAGAGAGAGAGAGAGAGAGAGAGAGAGAGGCCAACAATAGAGCGTCATCATTAGGGAACACACCGCGACATTGGGGAAAAGCCGACGTATATACGTGCGTTCGGCCACGTCGCTCACGAGTGCACTGGGTTGGCGGGAGTATAGGTCACGGACTCGAGCAGCGTTGCGTGTCTGAACCTATCTGGCTCGTCATGTACGAACCAGTATACCTTCCGTGTTTTACTCGCCGCGCGCTCGATTCACTCGTCCTTGGCCCCCTCTCGGGCAGTGTGTTCTTTGGTGCGCTACTTACGGCTACGACCCTCCGTGCATCCACTGCCACTCGCAGTTTTCCCAGTACCTCGGTCGTCTTAATTCTGTATGGGTGGCCTTTCTTTCTTTCTTTCTTTCTTTCTTTCTTTCTTTCTTTCTTTCTTTCTTTCTTTCTTTCTTTCTTTCTTTCTTTCTTTCTTTATTCCTTTCTTTCTTTCTTTCTTTCTTTCTTTCTTTGTCTGGATTGGCCCCGGGCTACGTAAGTTTTTCAACTCTCGGTGAACATATGTGAGTGAGTGAGTGAGTGAGTGAGTGAGTGAGTGAGTGAGTGAGTGAGTGAGTGAGTGAGTGAGTGAGTGAGTGAGTGAGTGAGTGAGTGAGTGAGTGAGTGAGTGAGTGAGTGAGTGAGTGAGTGAGTGAGTGAGTGAGTGAGAGCAGAGAGGCAAGGACGGAAATGTTGCGTGACTTTAACAAAGGAAGTAACGCAAAAATACGTATCCAAGTGAAAGCGGTGGAAAATGTTTATAAATTGATTGTTTTTTTAATTAATGACGTCATTGACGTATTCTATATATGCACATTGTGCTTCTGATCATTTTTCTTTTTTTTGTCATTTTTTTTTATTTTTCTTATCTTTGTGTGCATCTTGTATATTACTATCATGATGTTGGGATAGCCAGCTATAACGCAGCCTACCTTCCCATATTTTTTCATATATAAATTTTTAAAAAAGCCATCTTAGGATAGGACAATCAATAAAAATGAATTTCCTATACTTCTGTCGTCTTTCCCTCCTCCTATCTCCCTTTCCTCTGTGTCCTTGTGTATGCAAATAAAATAATAATAATAATAATAATAATAATAATAATAATAATAATAATAATAATAATAATAATAATAATAATAATAATAATAATAATAATAATAATGAATCTCAAGACGTCTGCCACTGCGGAAAAGTAATTATGAAATCAGCGAGTAAACATTCCACTTGTTTCATTTTTGAGGATTCTCGGACACATTTCTTGAAACACCCTGTACGATATACCGTAGGTAGATAGATAAAATAAAGGGAACATGCTATCCGTATAGACGTTGCGGCAGTATTGACTGCTGAAAATAAAATAAACGAAAATGTTTGAGGGACGAGAGCGAGAGAGAAACGAAAGATGTTTCGCCCTTTTCGGCGAACGGTGTCACTGGGGGATACGACGAATGTAAAGTGGGAAACACATGCGCGCCGAAACCACCCGATCCGTCCGAAGACGCGTCGGAAAGATATGGCTCAACGGACTCGCGTAATCGGTTGGAAAGCTTCCTGGAAAATTCCTCGGTGTTTTTTTTTTCTTTTCTTTTTTTTTTTTTTTTTTTTGCGACAACCGTGATGACTTCTCAGCACAAATGCCATCGTGCGTTTGAAAGAAAGTGCTACAGTATTTTTGTCATATATATATATATATATATATATGTTTATTTTTTTCCCTCGTATTTCCTTTTCCCTTTACTTCGAAAACGTTCTTATTTTTTCTTGCTCACCTACAAAAGTTACTCGAGTTGCATCGCTAAAGACAATTTATCTGTGCAGGCGGAAAAAATTTACAATAGACAAATAAGCAAATTTTCTAACTGAACGAACTGCATTCATTGCTTTCGCATAAATATAAACATCACGACACACACTTATCGGAGGGTATCGTTATAATCCAGCTTATGCGCAGTGCTTTCTCGTCATTATTAAGCAAAATAATTTTGAGAAGTTAGTTTTAGCACTAATACTGGGATGCGTATAGTCATTGCACTGTATAGGTATAATGAGCTAACAGCTGCGGTAACTGACATCCTAGTCAACATTTTTAGAAAATAGAGTCATGACAGGCGCCGCACTGTGTAGGACAGATAACTAGTACAGATAGCCCACAAATAACTTGTCGAGTGACAGTGTGCCTGGCACAGGATGGCCGGGAAGCGCGGCCAAGGACGGCGCATAATTAGGGCACGACGTAAAATGATAATGAGTATGACAACCAACTATCTCTTTTATGTCATAACAACTGCACGTTATAATGCACTTTATTAAGAGGTCAATAGGACAAGTGTTCTAACTAAGCAGCGATCTTTATTTTCGCTTTTTTTTTTTTGCAAGCTCTGGATCTTTGCATTACGCAGTCATGTATTGTTACATAATGTTTTAATAACAATAACAATAATTGTTGGGGTTGAACGTCCCAAAACGACGATATGATTATGAAGGACGCCGTAGCGGAGGGCTCCTAAAATTTCGAACAGCTGAGGTTCTTTAACGTTCACCTAAACCTAAGTACACAAGCCTCAATCATTTTCGCCTCCATCTAAAATGCGGCCGCCGCGGCAGGGATTTGATCCCGCGACCTTCGGGTCAGAAGTTGAGCACCATAACCGCTAGACCACCGTGCAAGGTTATAATGTTTAGAAAGCCGTAGCACTGTTGGCCAGTTAATGTCTATGCACGCGTTCACGACCAAATCAGGAATGCGTGCCGCCTACAGCGACGGCGGAAAGTGAAATCCCCTCCGGGCAATGTAGTCGAAGGAATTTCGAGTGGTTGCAAATTTCCATCTGACGCCTTCAGACAATGCAAACAGCGACGATAGCGTCGTCGCATATTGAGCTTTTCTTCCTGCCTCAGTGGAAAGCACCGTGGCGCGGAAAGCAACACAACAGGGTGCGATAACAATGCTACTAAAGCGAGCGCTCTCGCCACTTCACGTCCGGTGCTCGAGACAGAATAGCCCGTCGTGCCGACAAGAGAAAGTCAATGGCGTCGCAAATCATATCTATACACACGCGCTTGCGAACACGCATCCTGACTTTTCCATCCGGTTTGCCACGTAAACACGCAAACACCAGTTAAAGAGAGAGAAAGACCACCTTATCGACAAAAACGGATACTCAAACAAAAAAATCCCTCTGTTGCTTTGTTCTTTTTTTCTTTTTTTTTTTCTACGTTATCGATCAGCGGAGTCCGCCGCGGTGGAGCAGTGGTTATGGTGCTCGGCTGCTGACCCGAAGGTCGCGGGTTCGATTCCGGCCGCGGCGGTCACATTTCGATGGAGGCGAAATGGTAGAGGTCCGTGTACTGTGCGATGTCAGTGCACGTTAAAGAACACCAGATGGTCCAAATTTCCGGAGCCCTCCGCTACGGCGTCTCTCATAATCATATCGTGGTTTTGGGACGTAAAACCCCAGATATTATTATTAATTATATCGATCAGCGGTGGAGCCTTCACTGTTTTCCTTCATCCTGGTTGTACTTCTTTTTCTTATTTAGAACTTATATTTAAGTTGTGGTGATGTTAGAATTGTAAGGGAGCTGGCTGTTCGGTACATACAGCCTAACCTCTCACTTTTAAAATACGAAATCTAGTAAGTCAGTAGGAAAGCTTGACTACGCTATGCAAGTATGATTAAAGAATAAAAAAAAAAAAAGAAGCAAGGCGATACCGGAAAGCCCTATAAGTATAAACGCAAAAGCATGCACGGATCACAACCACACAAACACTGTGGTTGTGAGCACCGGTATAGACCGGAATTGCGGTTCTGCATATAGCAGGTGCCGCGGTTACATTCAATGGGAATTCGCTCAATTCTCTTTACGCGTATACCTATTTATACAATATGCAAAGGACAACACGGCCGGGACATGAAGATGTTAAAAATTTAGAAAAGCTTAGGAGGATATATATATATATATATATATATATATATATATATATATATATATATATATATATATATATATATATATATATATATTATCATGAAGAATGACGCGGGGAAGAAGATCAAATGACACTCATGGGCACTCTATATGATTAGTGTTTACTGAAAATATCGAAAATGGTACCTCAGCTTTAGCTTGATAAAATCGAAACTTTGTAACAACACAACAACAACAACAACAACAACTCCTCTGCTTATTCCTACTTAAATAAAACAACAACAAAAGCAGGTGAGAGCGAAAGAAGGAACGCCTTATCCCAAGTTACATTTCTTCTGTTTCCGCGGCCTGATGCATATATCTTGTACGTATAAACGAAAGCGACTTACAGAAGCGCATTACACTGGAACAAAGGAGGCGTTTTCAGCGAGAGCTTTAAGTGTGCTATACACAAGGAGTGGAGAGGCATGCAGCGGACGCCTGCTTCTCAGAAATCGTCGGCCTTCCGTCGAAAATTGCTGCAGAAAGCGCATTTCTGCCGTTTTCGCGGTAACAACAACTCTTTCTTCGGAGGAGAACGCACGACCCAGTTCCTCGTATCGGTAAAATAGGTTGGCATCGATCGCCGCCGCGAAATCGATGGGGACACCGAGCTGCGTTCGCCGAAAATGCGCGAGCATGTCGCCAACGCGTTACAAGCACCTCAGCGTAGGCGACAAAGAAGGCGTACATAAGTGACACAAGACACGTAATCTCTTTCACAATCCGCCCGTCCGGTACAGCTATACAGCTCGAATGTGGCGCTCCGCGCATACCTCCGTGTCAGCTCGAGCGCGCTGCGCCCTTATACGTATTTTCTCGCATGTAACGTGCACCAGAAAACGGCAAAATGTACTTAAAGAGACACTGTAGAGAAAAAAGATTTTCATACTATCGGTAAATCACTCTTCCACAAGTCCAAAACCACCACGCTTCCCGCGAGAAGACTCTTGGTAAAACAGGAAATGCGCGGAGGGAAAATGCGGGTACAGCGACGCCACCGTGAAATTCCCGCACTAAACGCCGTGACGTCATAGAATGTGACGGCATCTACTGGGCCCTACGTAGTTCCTAATCGGTAATATCGAAATACATTGTACTCTGAGGGGACCATAGAGTTAACATACCAAGTTTTAGGAAATTTCGTAGAGCCAATGTCGCCAAAATACGACACATTTTGAAATCTGTGACGTCACGCGCGGAGATTTCGGCGCGAAACTTAAAAATGGTACTTTGACCTTGATTTTATCCTCTATTAATAAACTTATTATGGCGAACATTACGACATTAGAGTTCGGAGATAACACTTTATCAATCCAAATTGACTCATTGTTTCGCTTTACTGTCCCTTTAAAAAAGTGGGAGTTCGGTTTACATGCGGGAGTTATCTGCACGTTTCTTTTTTTTTTTTCTTTTTGTCGAGTTAAAGTTAGGTGTGAGGGATGTATGCGAGAAAGCGCGGTGTATTACGTATGTACTACCGAGTTCGCAGATTTCCCGCAACACCTGCGCTCAACGCGGCGCCACGTTTTGCGTGCGCCTGCCATGCTTTGTCGCGCAATGCTCTTTGGCCGGCAGCGGGTTATTACAGTTCTGACACATGTCGTGTCGCTGCTGTTGTCGGCTGTTTTCTATAGCGCAACTTCCAAACAATGATCCCTCCTGCCGCGAATACCTATCAGCTCCCTGATTCGGTCGCTGTATCGCGTTATTCTTTCGAAAAAAGAGAGAAACAAACGAAAGGTTCGCTGTTATGTCATTTGCACGCGGAACGCTTTAAAGAAACAGGGCGCTTTATTTACAAGTATACGTCTTATATATACGCTGCGTTTATTCGTCAGCGAAAATTTCAAGCAATCCCGGTGGTTGGTTGTTGTGGTGGTGGTGATGTTGTTGCTACAAGCGGTTTTAGGCCTGGCAGCTATAGACCAAGCCGGCAAATGTTCTGCCCGAGCGTCTGTTTCCAGCATTATGTTCAAACAATCCTAATGTTTTGCAACGCTAATGCTAAACATACCATAAGCGAACCCGTCTAGCCAATAGCGAAGATCACTTACGAAGGAAAGCAACTTGCGTCGAACTTTCCAACCTAAAGGCAGGCCCGGGCTGAAAAAAAAAATTATGTCGCAGTTATGTTTCTCAGAAGGCATATATATATATATATATATATATATATATATATATATATATATATATATATATATATATATATATATACATACACAAATCCGGCAATTTCACAGCGTATGTATAGTATGAAGGCCCTGCGAGACACTTTGGCCTAAATTGTTTAGCTAGGCGTCTTGGAGGGGGGCGAGATGTTTCCGATTGAACTCAATGTAACCTCATTTTTGGAGTTTTAATTGCCCCTAATAGTTGCGTCAATTGATTTAAACAGATTGTTTAGCATTTGCATCCTTGACGTGATCACCCTGTACATTTTACTCGACGAGATGCACGCCTTACCGAAAGCCGTGATAATTCCGACGAGTATCCATGCAGTCGCTTATTCGGACCGCCCTTAGTGATGGCTTTTCAAATGGCGGCACTACATGCAATGTTTTCTGTGTTGTCCTATCATAAGCCTCTGCGCAGGAGAGCATATACACGAGCTCTCTCTGCGGTAGAGGTTTCTGAATCTACGCTCGTATTGAAACAATGTGGTGTTTTCAATGGTAGACGGAAGTACAGGCACGCGGAAGCCTTCCGTGCGAAATGTGAGATGTCAACTTTTTTGCCAATATATTTCCTATTGCCTTCTGTCGCACTGCGTCTTTCTTTCACACTGCGTTTCCAAGATCGGTTTTCCGTTTTTGTTTGTTGCTTCTTCGTTCTTTTTTTTAAGTTAAGCCCGAGCCATATCTGAAATGTCTCTATTTTCTTTCTTTCTTTTGCGCTACTATACCTATATATATAGGCCTCCCCACTCTCGGCATGCCATCGGCCACAAACACGTCACCACTTCCGTTCCATTACGCATGGTTTTAAAATTTCCTCTACTTCCTCTTCGCGGGACACCTGACCCCGGCCGTGCCACCCGGAAACGGTGGACGCTGGCAAACCGGACTTCCTTTCAGGGGCGTTCAAGAGTCATACGACCATCTTTCCTCCCGCGATTGCGGTGTCATTTTTCGTTAAAGGGAGATCTCCGCCTATCTCTAACAGGCAGCTCGGAAAACTTACTAAAATTGTTAACACGAGATATGCGATCGCATAAGAATTAAGGGCGACGCACTCTACGATTCCACGTCTGAATTAAAGTTCCCGGTGCACTGAACCATTGAGTCTTGAGCTTGCGTTGTCAAAGCGAAAAGTAAAACCCGAAACCACGTATATCTAAATGGCTGTCGTGTTTGCGTTGACGGCGCTGCTTTGCAAGTGCACCATTACAAGGTCTTGAGTTTTAATAGCGTAAAGGACACTTTGTTGTCATTCTTTCCCTGCTCACGCAAAGTGAAGATCATCAACCAATTAGCTCATATTTTCACTATATTGAAGTCTGTTACAAGTGTTTATAGCTTTTCACAGACAGAAAAATGAATGAATGAATGAATGAATGAATGAATGAATGAATGAATGAATGAATGACCTGCTCTTCTTTCATCCGTGCGATCGCCAACTCCCTAAGTGAGACGGCAGTGTTGTGGGGAGCCTAGCCAGAAATCTTTTTTCGAGAAGAGGGGGGGGGGGAGGGGGAGGTAGCGTTATGTTAGTGTGTCTGTTATTATGCGCGCGTGTATATATACACATGCAAAATCTGAATTTTGGAGAGGTAGGTTTACACCCCCCTCCCTCACCCCTCCCCATGCTGTGCCAATGTCTTGTCTCTCAGAAACATTGAACGATAAAGGGGAAAAAAAAAAGAAAAGAACAGATGATGTCGCTACGTGCAGTTTGTTCTCGATTCTCTCCGTCGCTCCTTATATTTCATGGTTTCCAACCGCTTTATTTTCTTCTGTTTCAATAGAGATGTCGAGGTGCATAGACAGAAAAGCATGCATTCTCGAAGTAAAAGTCTGAGGATGCAGTCTCGCGGAGATATATGAAAGACAATTTTTTTTTTTTTTTTTGCGCAACCAGTAGTCTCCTATGCACTTGAGCATGCCGAGCATCCAAAAGCAGCAAAGAGCACGAATATAACGAAAAGGGGCACCAAGAAGTGCAAGTTGTGTAAAGCGCGCTGGTGTGATGAGCATGCTTTATTGTTTTAAAATATATGCGACGCGTACGAGGATGGCCGGGATTTTTCGCTCGGGAGCAGAAGAGAACTACAGAAAGAAAAGGTAGGCGGTGCAGTGTGAAGCAGTAAAAGCCGAAAAAGAAAAAAATTTAGAACGCACGAAACAGAAGCGGGAAGCGAGCACGGTACCGCGACATAGATAAGGGACGTTTAATTAAAATCGGCCACCGCTCGCCACCAGGACTTTCCGAGGCCGTTTGTACGTGTCTCTAGTCCAGATAAGAAAGAAAAAGAAAGAAAGAAAGAAAGAAAGAAAGAAAGAAAGAAAGAAAGAAAGAAAGAAAGAAAGAAAGAAAGACAGAAAGAAAGAAAGAAAGAAAGAAAGAAAGAAAGAAAGAAAGAAAGAAAGAAAGAAAGAAAGAAAGAAAGAAAGAAAGAAAGAAAGAAAGACAGAAAGAAAGAAAGAAAGAAAGAAAGAAAGAAAGAAAGAAAGAAAGAAAGAAAGAAAGAAAGAAAGTATACGGAAGGATAGATCATGCTGCCTTATTTGTCGCATACGCGCTTGTCCATGCGCCGACCACATCCTATAAATTGCACCCGGGCCCGCGCGCGTTCGTTGCATGCTTCTCGTGGGCTGTTTGTGCGTGTGTAAGAGGTGAAGCAACTGCATAGCTTGCGTGCCTGATTAAATGCTCAAGGTGGCGTGCGCGACCGATTGACTCTATATAGAGCCCTTATCTCTTATCGCGCCCGCCGGCGTGTTATACATAGCACACGCCTTCGCTTTCCCTACATATACATTGCAGCCTATATATGCACTACGTAAAAAAGAAGAAAAAGAAAAAAGAGCGAAGAGAATTTGCGACGGGAGCGCGGTAATATAATGTCGCTTATCAGGCAGGCGCTCGCGCGCTCCGACAAAGGCGAATAAGGATGGACGTGTTATAAGGAGATAAAAAAAAAATGGTAGAAATACAGAGTGCGATAAACAGATAAAAAACAAAAACAAAAAAACACTCAACGCCCTCTCGCGTACACGTTTACGTACGTACTCAGGGGCGACGGGTCAACCAACCGTGCAAGCACGGCGTGCTTTTGAGTACATGTACACGAGCGGCGAGAGTGTAGAGAGCGTGATTTAGTGCGCGTTATACGCCTATATGTACTATACACGGCGTCGCTGCTTTTGTACGACGCTTCCGGATCCAATTACGGCCGCGGCGAAGCGAGGGTGTTCCCCGTTGAAAGGAGGCTCGTGACATTCGCTGGGGCCTCTGCGGTGTGTGCGCGTTAAAAAGAGTAGCGGAGGGAATTGAAGCAGGGCGAGCTTTGTTCGTTTGTTCCTGGTAGAGAGTGCACACGTTTGTGTACACGTGTACTTGACCCGCGCGGTTTATATACACGGAGCCGCTTTAATTGCAACGCGCGACCTGGCCTTTCAGAGTAAAACATTCTGGCCCCATGGAGTGGCAGTGAGAGTGTTTCTGTGTTTTTTGTTTAACAGCGCTCTTGATAAATTCCAGCGAGATTCGTTCCTCCAAGAGACGTTAGATGAGACCAGGCTGCTCACGCACAAGATAGTTAGATGGCATTCCGAAGGCCAGGAGAACAGTGGAAATGGAGAGCATTTCATAAAACAATAATAAAAATTCAGCCAGCTCCGCTTAGCGGACACTGATGAAACAGTGAAGCTGGTGACGTGCAGTGGGGTTGAATGTGGTGGAATGAAGTGGGCTGAATGAAGTGGAATAAAGTGGGAATGAAGTTGAATGAAGTGGGTGAATGAAGTGGGAGGAGTGCCATATATCCGCAGTGGGATTTGCTCACTTTTTTGCGGGTAAATCCCACTACGATCTGCGACAGCCCCCGGACATTAAAGGCTCGACGAAGAACAGCTTCGCGGTTAAAAAAAATTGGCGAAGCTTGCACCAAACCGCGCAAGGCTTGAAACAGCGAAACTGGACGATTCCGAAAACTAATCTGGTTGCTTCTAGGCTGTTTTTGGACCTTAGCTATAGGTGATGCTAGGTTGTTTCTACGTTGATTCTCAGCGCAGAGAGGTTCGAGTTAAACCACTGACAGTCACTGACACGGAACGTATGTCCCAAACTCCAAGACAGAAACCTCGCGCTGAAACCGAGCGTTCGCACCTGTCATAGATCTACGGGCACGTCGTCGTTGGCGTAGGCTTCCATCGCTTCGGAGTCTTCTCGCAGCCGTCGTTGCCTCTCCCGTTCCCTAGTATTCTCTCGTTGTATGTACTCGGGGTCTTCGGCTCGCCGCCGTCGCTTCACAGCCGTTTGCTGGGCTAACTGTTGCCTTTTTCATTTCTAGTGGACCAGTGGTGAGTAGCGGGATTTACCCAATTTATGTGGCACACACCCGTTTACGATGACGATAGTTTATCAGTTTTCTGATAGGCCGCACAGTGGCACATACCCGTTTTCTGATAGGCCGTACAAATTACGGCTAGACTTCCTTAACAGCTTCGCTGTTAATAATTGCTGGGTTTTACGTGAAAAAACCACGATGTAATTATGAAGCACGCCGTAGTGTGAGGACCCCGGATTAATGTTGACTGCCCGGGGTCCCTTAACGTGCACGTAGATTTAAGCACACGGGTTTTCTTTGCATTTTACTCCCATCTGAAGCCGAATGCCGTGGCCGGGAGTCGAACCCGTGCCCTCGAGCTCAGCAGTGCGACACCGTACGTGCTAATTAAGCTACCACGGCAGGTAAATTTCTGAGACACTTCGCGTGTGTTAAACAACAGGAAGACATGCCGTTGGTTATAGCTGGCGATGCTTAATGTAGCACGACATGCGCTGACAAACGTTGTGCAACGATCCTCAGCCAGCAACCACGTGGTACATGTCGTAAATACATTTACTAGGGGAGTGGTCGTGGTCACGGTTGCCGAGCTGTGGTGGTGGTACTTTTCTAACATCAGTTGCGGTTGCAGCGTTGGCTACCGTTCTTATATCAATGAAATAAACATTACACGCTTATATTCCTGCTCGTCTCCTCAGGAATACGCCATGCAAGGAACGCTGCTTATGATACGCACATCAGCGCACCGTAGAGTGCCGTTCATTCTGATAAAATTGATGCCTGTGCTATAACGCGAGTGCCGACGTTACCTCGGAGCATAGGCGCCAATGCAGTCGACCTGCATGGTAAGCCCAAAATATTACTTCTTTCTTTCTTTCTTTCTTTCTTTCTTTCTTTCTTTCTTTCTTCTTTCTTTCTTTCTTTCTTTCTTTCTTTCTTTCTTTCTTTCTTTCTTTCTTTCTTTCTTTCTTTCTTTCTTTCTTTCTTTCTTCCTTTGTTTCTTATCTATCTATCTATCTATCTATCTATCTATCTATCTATCTATCTATCTATCTATCTATCTATCTATCTATCTATCTATCTCACGCTTAACTAATTTCTAATTAATGTATTAAGGTGCAAGGACTCGAGTCACTCTTTGGCTGTTTGCAGCCGATCGCGCACACACATGCTCGCTATCAAAGCTTCCAGGTTTCTTCCTTTAAATCTGCCTTCTCTGCATTGTATCTAAGTAATGCAAGAAAGTCAAACCTCACAGCGGCCGTTATTGTGGAGGTTGGGCTAATGTTGCGTAACTTGACACTCTAAATACTCCTCTTTACAGCATTCAGTCGACTTACTATATATACTGCGTGGCACTTATGCAGTACTGCTATGCTCGCCCATCCTAGGCGTTCTTCGATTTCTCGTGTGAGAGTTAGAAAATGGTGGCAAGCATGCCTGCATATATGCAGGCCTATTTACGAATGTAAGGAAAATGAAGCCCATACATACGCGGCTCCTTAGACAAAGCACTATTTACGGAACAATACAGCGCAAAAAAAAATAATAATAATACACGACGGACGAAAGGAACACAAACGACGACGACAAGCGCTGAACTTTTAACAACCTTTATTGGAAATATGCAGGTATATTTATACTGTCCGAAGCACAGTTCACTTACTGCACATGCGTAGATAAGCCATCTCATCATCACTAAGTTGTATGGAAGCCACGCTAACACAACCCTCCCCCCAGACCTGCAATGTGTTCTGCTTCGATACAACTTAGTGATGATGAGATGGCTTATCTACGCATGTGCAGTGGTAAGTGAACTGTGCTTCGGACAGTATAAATATGCCTGCATATTTCCAATAAAGGTTGTTGAAAGTTCAGCGCTTGTCGTCGCCGCTTTGTGTTCCTTTCGTCCGTCGTGTATTTTTTTGCGCTGTAGTGTTCCGTAAATATGTACCAACAAGCCCAACTCGCCACTTTAACAAAGCACTATGTCTGGGCTGTGAACTCCGTGTCCATGGTCTCGTGGAGTTACATGTCACTTCATTTTTTGTGATGCGATGTGAGCCTTCAGTAAAGTGCTCGTTAGACACTTGACCCATCTTGCCCGTTCAAGAGGCCCTTGAGGCATGAGTATACACTGAAGATATCACAGCATGCCTTCACCGCATGCGTCGGGACAATTAAGTGTCACGCGCCCCAACTATACCGCTTAATAATTAAACTCGAACTTCATTTGCTAGACTCGCAGACGTGTCGAGTGCACAGTGTATTTGAGGACTTGTATACCATTTTATATGACTGCAGTCGATATTCATAAGAACCACGAACGTCTAATTGTGTTTGTACTACAACTCTGCATAACGTAAAACGCCGGGAATTTCTCAGCAGGCGGCGAAACATAGCGAGCATCGAAAGCACTTGTAAAACTTTCGAGGACTACTAGAAACAGCCGGCCCTTGTTGAAAGTGTAAGTGCTTATAGGTCATTGTGCCGTTTGTGGGTCTTTTTGACTATTTACATCGATCATTTCATCACTCGCTTGGAGTAAAGCTATAGAGCAGGGGTCTCAAACACGCGGGCCGCATGCGGGCCGCGAGCCTCTTACTTTCGGCCTGCGGCCCCCACATGACCGCTTTCGCCCAATATTTTTTTTTTTTGTTAATAGGTATGTTCGTGAGCTGCCCAGGCGTGACTGTTCTAAGGCATTGTTTTTCGTGAGGCATCCCATGGGGTCACCATGCCGTAAAACATAACCGTGAAACAAAAACTATATTTCAGAATCGGCGTCGAGACTATAGTCATCTTACGGATAGGTATCGACATGTTCTTGGCAGGCCCGTAGCCAATGGGGGGGGGGGGGGGCTAGGGGCGTGTTTCCCCCCTCCCCCAGTAATTTTGATGCAGGAGGGTGTTTTACCGAAAATAAACAACAAAAATAGGTGTTCTTCCCAAACCTTCAGCAAGTGCCCCCCCTGCCCCCCGAAAAAAAAATCCTGGATGCTGGAATTCAATCTCCTTCAAAAATGACCTGTATAGGAGATATTCGAAAGGTTTCTTTGAAATGGTAAGGTTTTCTGACAATTTGTGCAAACTCCCCCCCCCTCCCCCCCCGAACCCCCCCCCCCCCCCTCCTCCCGCTCCGACCTTTCTTCACTGCCCCGGCCCTTGCGGGACTAAACTGCGTGATTGCGGCCCGCTGGCTGAGTTGAGTTTGAGACCCCTGCTATAGAGGATGTCAGGTCATCAGCTGGTCAAGTACCTCCAGTATTTTTATCACTGCGTGCCCGTTTTCCACTTATGGCGGGTTCTTTCTATAATTTTATCAAGTGGGCTGATGAGCTCTGAAACCAGGCTCACGTGATATTTTATTCTGTAAAAGGTTGATAATCAAGTCTGCTCAAGAAACTGAAGAGTCGCGCGTTCTTTTTCTGCAATACATGAAGTTCAGTGACCTAAGTGCGTGACTTTATAGGCTGCGCAGCGCCAAGCTTTTGATTCATCTGGACTCGTACCTTCCCTGCTCTGTATCTCTTTTACCGCGCGGGTGTACATACTGCCCAGGCATGCCGCTTTCTGCGAGCGTGTTTTTCAACTCAACCGCTATATAAAAATATTTGTAAAAAAGGTATTTGTCACAGAAAAAAAACGCCTGTTGTGCCACTGTCAGATTTATTATGTGTGTCGTTCCAGCCAGCCTTTCCAGCATAAATGCAGCTCGGAAGGATTTAAAATTTTTAATAAGTTTTATTTTGAGTTGTGTTTTTGCCGAGCTGCAATGTAATCCCCAGCAGTGCGCGCGTGTATAATTTAGTGCTTCCGCTCGGAGAGATTTTTCGGTGCCACAAACAAAGGCGGTTGATATAGGTTGGAAGCGACAAACGATTCAACTCCGTAAACATTAGTCCCATACGCTAAAATAATAATAAGAAAAGACAGGGTGGGAAGGGACGGGGGTCAATCCCCCTCTTCCCCCCAATTCGCCCTAAGGAAACTGCCGGACTTTAAATAAAGTTTGTTCATTCATTCAAAAAGCTAGCACAACGCGTAACTATATAGGTTGAAGAGCTGTCAAAGCACAAACAAAAGTACATGTCGTTATCAACCGTGAAGTTTACAAAAAGCGTTACGTGTGTGCTTTTTCTACAAAGCAGCAGTATCCCTCGCGGAAAAAGCATCTGAAAGCAGAGCGTTCCAAGTGTTGACGTATCGCCTAAAAATATGAGCCAAGTACGATACCATGCAGGTGGCGATTATGATGACTATGTGCGTTCTGCCGTAAAAAAAAGGGGATAACTGTTTATTCTGGCACGTACACATGTAGTACGTCAATGTTTCATGCCACTGCGATGAGGGAAAAAAAGACAGACAAAACTGTTTCCTGACTCGGTTCGTGAAAAACGAGATAGCAGCAAGATCAGAAAAAAAAAAAACTCATAAAACATACAAATACATCAGTATAAATTAATCATGAACGACATATACCAATTACATGCAAACTTTCGCAGTAAAAGAAATAAAACAAAATTATACAATTTCATGTTGGTATCGTGTGTTATAACCCGGTCACACGGCAAATCTAACGTCATTTACAACGAATGGCATTAGGTTAACTTAATGTCATTTTACCTGCCTGCTGTCACACGACGAAAACAAATATCATTTTAAAATGATGACCACGACCTTAGCCCTCGTGAGCCGTGACTTCGGGAGAAATAAAAATATATCAAAACTTGCTTGTTACATGAGCCTAGGCTCAAAAATTATTTTTTATCACTAAAAAAGCTGTTCCAAGAATATGAGCGCAGCCGTTTTACACAACTTCTCACAGCAGCTCGACATAAACGAAGTCAAGCCAAGAGCCAATCGAAAACCAACATGGCCGACGATATGACGGGGAGTGGGCGAACGACTGACAATCCGGCTATGGTGATCTAACCACCATACTCCGGCTGTAGAAATGCGACGGCGGCAGCTAATTCGTGTAGTCACCATTTTGACCACTAAAACACGTGCAATCGGACGATCAACACCCGCGATCCAGGCAACAAAGACAAGAGAGCACTACTGAAACATTGGCCGGCGTCCAGTCGCCATGCCAACCTCTGTAATTGAGACTACCTTTCTTTCAGAAAGTTTCGCGAGTACTACTATACGTCATCAAAGCAGTAATCAAAGCAGTAAGAGGGGGAGGCAGACACTGGAGGCCATGCATATGTCTATATACTATTTGATGGTCAAATGATTCTGTGCCTTACTTTTGCGTTCGGTCGAGTCGAAGCAAGTGAGGTCGTTCGTAAGTTATGTTCCAAGGATTGATACAAAAGTGTCACGTGCTAAGAAAGAAAAGCAAGTTTTCAGAATGGCAATAACTCTGCGCAATTCTGAAAGTGGAATATCGATACCAAGGTGGTAATCAGTGACGAAGGCGAATCAAGATTGTTATAGGAGTGATATAATAATTGCGCTGCTCTCTTTTTAATCACTTCCAGGGTAAACGTAATCTTCTTAAAATATGGATTACAGGTCGAGCACGCGTACTAACAAAAGTACCGATCAGAAGTACTCTAGGAAAGATATAAAATCAAGTATGCTCTGGGATGTTGCGTATTTTTCTGTATGTCTAAGAAGTTTGTCTCTGGCAGCAACGTGGGCAAGCGTTCACGACAGTATGCGATGCATCACGCTTTCATGACCCAATAAAGAATAAAAAAAAAAAAGACCGATCCCTCGCCGGTCATAAACACACACAAAAAAAAAATAAATAAATAAATATAGAGAAGAGAGAGACAGTACCCGAAAGTGAATTGTCACCTGCGGCGCGGCACCGATTGAAGTACAAAACTTGGATGCAGCGAGAAGGGCGCAAGAACGTAAGGAGAAAGAGAGAGAGAAATCTAATATGTATAGCGCGGATAAGGTATCCAGTGGGAAACATTCGCCCTCTCCCAAACGCAAGAAGCTCGCGTACACTTGCTGCGGCTGTGCGGATCAGACGTCGCGGTGCGAACATGGGGGGTGCAAAGACGCTGAACACGACGCCAATAAAACATTCAGACGTCTGCATCCCCCCCCCCCACCCCCCCAATCTTCTTCGTTCTTTTCCTTTCCCGTATTCCGTGTTCCCGTGGGACGCGTCGCCCCTTCCTCAACGAAAGCTTGTACGCACTTCGTCTCCTTCTTTCTTTCACGCGGTACGGGATCGCGGTGAATGTGCGTACATATCAGTGTACTACGCACGCACCACCAAAACCGTATACTACAGCGCCCTTCTCCGGCCGCCATTTGTTCCCTTCTTCGGTGGCGCCCTCTTCCCGTGGGAAAGGAGAGCGCGTCGTTTTCCCGGTCGATGCGCAATGCGTCTTCCTCCTTCTCCGGAATAGAGGGTGGAGGGAGGGGTGCAGAGAGCGCAAGGTGCGCATAGGCGAGAACCCCGGAAAAAGAACCAACGGGCGTGTGTAAGGAACAACCCGCTCGATCCCCCCCGTAGGCTTACACCGGCGCTACCATTATTCCCCAGCTTCCCCCTGCATGCCCCCCCCCCCCTGCCCCTGCATGCCCCCCCTTGTTCTGTGGAGTGCGCTCCCATTGTCAGTGGTGGTACGGTTCGGCGGGTGACCTGTACGCACCACAACGAGAACACCAGGTCGACCCCCGCAGTCACGACGACGTCGTTGCCGCTGCTGCCTGTGAATGGCTGCGTGGTTAATTCAACCTGCCCGGTGACGGCTCACTCGGAGCTGCCCGCACTGCACGCTACTAAGTTAGCTAAGGTACGAGTTTTCAGCGCTGCCAGTTCGTATCGTTGGCCTTCATAATTATTTCGACGCATGAAGCTCGGAATCCGCGCTATGAAGGAGATGAGTGCAAACTGAGTGTGGGACAAGGTGCGCCATCTTTCTACGGAGTCAAGGGAAGCTTTTTAAATAGTTAATTCGGATTTTTGTTTTGTTTTCTGAAGCGCGACTTCTTGCTACAAGCACTCGCTTGCTTTCCTCTTTTATTTATGTGTGGGATAGTGAGTCGAGGGCTCTTATATACTAGTTTTTTTTTTTTAGTTTAATATATTTCACAGCGAATCTGTCTTAGCACCATTTGCCATCGTCATCGTAATAGTACTAGTAGCGGTAGTAGAAGTAGTAGTAGTACTATAGTTTAGGCGTCACACAGATCACGTGACGAGGGGGGGGAGTGAATTAATAAATCAAACAAAATGACGATGATGATGGAGATGGTGATGATGATAATGATGATAGCCAATCACATACGCTCGCGCGCTTACAGCTTCGCTGTGCGACGGTTCTCGCGTAGTGGAACTACCTTTTTTTTTTTTTTCGATGGCTGATCAGGCTGGCAATCGCACAAACGCGCTGATAATGATGATAAAAGAACCATAACACTGAATGAACTCTCAATTTTATTATTATTACGAAATTACATTTTATTGACGCAAAGGCATCTGAGGCCAAATAGCGCCAGTACAGGTATCATGTCATTGCCGCTTAGTAGTCTAAAAATCATTGTTTAAAATAAATGCTATGCAGGGCATATTCATAAAGTATATAGATATACAGCGTGTCTAAAAATGAACGCCAAAATTATTACAAGGCCTTCAATTCGTTGGCTGCAGTCTCTCATGGTAAATGAGTCGCAAAAAGACGCCCTTTCTTCCTAGGGAATTCCGGAAGACGCGAGAAGCGGGATAAACGTCGTGCACGGTGTTGGTCGCGCCGGTTCTCGTCCCGGGTTCAAAGCGGAGTGGCGCAGGCAGCTCACGTCGAGTCATAATGTGCCGTCGCATCGCGGAGGCGCCGCCGAATGCGCGCTTGCAGGGAGCGTCTCAGCATTGTGTTCGACGGTAATCGTGCACTCGTCTAAGTACAGGGGCATCACTTTCGGAGAGAGCCGATCCACAGCACACACACAAAAAAAAAACAAGAAAAAAAAAAAAACAAGAAGGAAGAGACGAAAGAAATTGACACGGCGACAACAGTGACTTAGTTAGATTAGTTTTGTTGTCACGAGAGCATGCGTCCACGAACGGAACTGGACGATAACACACACGCACGCACACAACACAGATAGATAGATAGATAGATAGATAGATAGATAGATAGATAGATAGATAGATAGATAGATAGATAGATAGATAGATAGATAGATAGATAGATAGATAGATAGATAGATAGATAGATAGATAGATAGATAGATAGATAGATAGATAGATAGATAGATAGATAGATAGATAGATAGATAGATAGATAGATAGATAGATAGATAGATATGTTAACTTAACCTTATTGTGCCTTTAAAAGACAGGGACTCACCGTACGACGCGCCACAGCCGCAAGGTCTACGATCTTGTTCTGTACTTGGTGTGCACTGTACCCACCTGCCACGCTGCAGCCTCGAAGCAACGTGCGCACGTGCGTAAAACGTGTAGCGACAAGAACGAAATCGTAAAACGGTAGGCACGTCGATTACCAGCCACCGCGTAATTTCGTCCACTTTATGTTCTCGTTTTATTTTGCTTTTCAAGAACGTGAGTGACATCGAATGAAGTCTTCAGGCCTGTTCGGGTACCCAGCTATGCACGCGTGAGGCCCGCTGAACTTCCACAACACATTCAGGTGGAAATGATAGAGAAAAGAAGTCACACAAATAAAGCCGTGTCCCAACATATCTACGGCGCTGCAGGGAGCATTCACCGATGCGGGAGTGGGAGGGGGGGGGGGGGGGACACTTTCGTTGCTGGGCTCCTTAATATACACTCGAAGCTCTTCGTAAGTGCGACAGGAAAAGGCAGGTGCAGAAGAAAAAATAAATAAATAAGAAAGCCGCCTGTAAAGCACTCCCTGCTGGGCAAGAGCATCCTCAGCCGTCGCCACGCACTCTTACACCCCACCCGTTTCTTTCATTTCCCTTCATATATCGCGGTAGCGTCCCACATGCCTCTTTTGGGGGGCATCTCGCTACTGCGCATCTGCCGTCTGCCACCATAAAGTTACAATTTACATCGCTCTCTCAAATTAAAAAAAAAAAAAGAAAAAAAGAAAAAGAGCGCTTTGTGGGAATGCGCATGTGTATTTTTTTTTTCTTTCTTTCTTAAGCCGAAAGTACGCGCAACTCTCAACTCGACAGATGTATCAAGAGTGGCCCCAATAAAGCCGATTACGGAAAAGAGAAAAACATTCTTAGGCGCAAGTATAGAAGGGGCTTCCCGAGCTCCGACGTTTCGTACGGACCTGGGTATTAAATTGTTTCTTTCTTTGCTTGCTCGCCTATTTCTTCGGTTCGCTGAGTTTTGCTTTCCATAACTTTTTTTCCTCTTTCAGCGCCGTACATCATATTATGAAGAGGACGAAAAAAGAAGAAGAATCGGAAGAAAAGACGCGTAGCGACGGGCGCGTATCCAAAAAGAGCAACGCGCCGCTTGAATCGTCCCGGCAAACTGAGTGTGGCAGCTAATTCACCCCCTGCGCCAGCCGCCATCCCTCACTCCCAAGCGTATAGGTTTTGCTCCTTTTTATGCTGGTCTTGTTGTTTACGCATGCCTCTCGAGATGCAGCCGCCGCCACTTGAAAGGTGCTTCTTTGTGAGTATTCAATCGGCACCCCCCCATCCCCCCCTTGCATTTTAAACCCGCTACGTAAAGCAGGAGGAGCATGGTTGGAGAGAGAAGGAGAGTAGAGTCTTAAGAGTGCGCAGGGGTTCGACCATCGGCGTCTGGTGCACGGTGCGGCAGATGTTCGGGGTTCGATAACACAGACAGACCGCGGCATGCAGCTGCCGCTTGTTGCTAACCCCCCTGTGTGACGGGGATTCCCCTTCATCGCGGCGCCTCGGATGTATAGACCTATTCCACGTTTGTAAACAGCGGTAGGCGCCGTCGACATACCGAGGCGCTTGTAGCGACGTCGCGGCGCGCAAGCTCCGTCCAGCCCAAAGCTCGCCACCGCCCTCTATGATCACGTGACAACTAGCACAGCAGCTGCAAAGCTGCCTCCGAGCACAGCACGCCGGCGAGCCTCCCGCGAGGCAGCTTTGCAGCTGCTGTGCCAGTTGTCCCGTGGCCATCAAGGGCGGTGGCGAACTTTGGACTGGGCGGAGCCTGCGCGCCGTGACGTCGCTCGCTACAAGCGCCTCAGTATGTCGACGGCGCCTACCGCTGTTTACAAACGTGGAATAGATCTATACGTGGTCGAACAAGCGCAAATAGAGTCATGCACAGCAGAGGAAAAGAAAGGACAGACTTGCAGGAAGAAGCGGCCGGGGTTGTTGTAGCGTCGCTGAATGCGCGCGAGGCTATCGTCGGCATGTATAACTTAACCGGGCTGACGTCGACGAAGGCGGATGCCACAGATGAGAAAGCGTGGACAGTTTATCGCGTTCCTTTTCTTTACAGACGCGACCGTGCCACCTGCTCGACGCAGTACCAACAGGTGATCACTGCTCGATCACGAGGTCACGTTATCAACATTGCACGTAATTGACGCGCGAGTTATTGGGGAGCTTTGTAAATAGCGGACCTAAATTTAGCCGCCGGTAAGCGATCGGTCATGCGTACGACTGAACTCAAGAAGACCTTTGTTTTCACGCAGCTGCTACGCCACGGCAACGCTATAGTTTTTAAATAAGCACGTCAAGGCCCTCCTAGCGTACGAGTCGGCGGTTTAACATATAAACATAAATTATTCTCACGTTGATTGATTGGTGGGCTCCCGTTTAGGTAGCTGGATTGACGGGGAAGGACTGACCATAAAAGAGAAAGGAAATTTACACAAATATATTTTGTAATGAAGTTCGTTTTCTTCCTTTTTTTCGCTTCCGAGGCAACCGCCGTATTATAGCTGAGTATTCTGCCGCGCTGTAGCTTGCCTATTGTGCTACAACATACGCACAGCGCAATAACAAAAACAAAAAAGAAGTAAATAAAAAAAAAAAAGAGCGAAGCTTGCATTAAGTACTCTAGCGCAAGACTGGGTCACAGCGGAGCTGGTGGGCACCTATAGCTGGTCCTGTCTTGGCTAGGCTTTTACCCTCTCACCTCTCTCTTTCCCACCCCCTGCTATACTATACTATATTATATTATACTATACTGTACTACACATGGCTATGCTTTCTCTCTTTTCTGCCTTCTATCTTTTTGAGCCTTTTTTTCTCTTTCTTTATATCTATTTCTTTTTTTTTTCTCAGTTTTATTTCTTGCTTTCTCAGCCACACGCAAACCTTGACCTTTAACAACTCTGCTGTAAAACTCCTATATCGCAATGTGCCACACTAATTGGGCGAACCCCGCTACTCACCCCACTGGTCCTACTAAAAACTAACAAGGGAACACACGGGCGGCAAACACCGGTTGGAGGCCGCATGTTGGAGTTTCTCTTGCGAACCATCTTGGTTGGGCGGTGATTGAGCGTGTGCCGGTTCATGATGACGATCATTTTCGATCTACGACACACGGCGAACCTCGACCATAACAGCTCTGCTGTAAAACATCGAAGCGTATTTGCCGCCTGTTTTTTTATAGTGCTTGTGGCATACTTCCAACGGCCGTCGCGACATTAGGTGGCCGCGCGTTCAAGATGACTGAGCGGCATGCTTGTGTAGTTCACTACAAGCGGGCTGGCTGACCGAAGAAGACGTTCGTGATTAACAGCTCAATTTTTCCGGATAAGTTTGCGACACAGAAGTACTTGGTGTACGGTCAATGGAATGAAAACTCATAGTGTATCGTAAGTTTTCGCTTAAGATGACTCGAAGGCGAAAGACATCCGGTGTGGGTATTTTACCCTGCACTTTATACACGGACGCCGCTTCCCCCTCCCCTCCCCACCCCCCCCCCCCTTTTTTTTTGACACACGAAGACGATATGAAGTACAGCTCGCGCGCCTTGATACACGCGGCGCGCGGTTGGTCGTGTGACATTAGGCCGAGTGACGTGACCACAGCTTTCCAAAGCATTCTTTTTTTTAAATGCGAATGCATTTAGTCGGGCTATGTCAGGCATCCGGCGTTGTCCGCGGAGGAGGAGGAGGAGGATAGGTTGAGGAGGTGTCCGCGCGCCGGCAGGTGTTATCTCTCCGCTCTCACTCCCTCCCATAGCAACAGCTGCGGGCGCGCGCGCTTATCCTCGCCCCTAGCAACCGGAGCAGGTGGTGCGGGCGGAGTAGCGGAGAGTGAGGAGAGGAGGAGCGCGCTCTGGCGTGTGTGGGCGCTCGCATCGCGGGAGCTCGGCGGAGCTCCCGCGTGTGGAGAGTGTAGGAGAGGGTAGGTGCAGTGCTTCGCCGCTCCTTCTCTCGCCGTTCGCTCTCTCCTCCCTGCGCCCCACTCTCCCGTCCGCTCGCTCGCACGTATATAAATGGAGAAGCGCGCGCGAAATGCATTCGCATTTCCTCACGATTCCCTTCGGGGAGGTGGGGGGCATTTTTTTTTAGTCACGCGAAGGCCGCAAAAGAGAAGTGAACGCGAGGCTCGCGGGTGGTCGTGTGGCCTTTTGTACCACAAGCCGGCTTTTCGCCACGTGCGCCGTTTAAAAATGCTTTCGCATTAAAGGTACAGACTATACAGGTTGTCTCACGTAGCTTTAGCCGAGACTTAAAATTAAAGGCACGTTGTAAGCGAATCAAAACCAACGCAAACTATTCGCGCTTACAGCCTATTATGTTTAATTAACCTACTTTTTTAGTTATTGGTTGAAGACCCAATGTATGAATGCAGAGCACCTTCAGAAACCACAGACTGAATTGCCTCGGATGCTAACCCGCAGGTCGCGGATTTGATCCCGGCCGCGGCGGTAGCATTTCGGTGGAGGCGAAATGGTAGAGGCCCGTGTGCTGTGCGATGTCAATGCACGTTAAAGAACACCAGATGGTCGAAATTTCCGGAGCCCTCCACTGCGGCGTCTCTCATAATCACATCTTGGTTTTGGGACGTAAAACCCCAAATATTATTATTATTATTACAGACTGAATTGCTTCCTGTACGACACATCTCACGTAGTCCTTTCTTCCGCATTGCAAAGAAAGCCCGCGAAATATGAAAAGAAAAAAAAAATCCACATGACGGAGTGCCTGCGGACTGCTATCGTGTTGTTATGAAGCCTGCCATCGGTGAACATGGTCTGTTGCACTTTTTCAGTATCGCGTGCAATTGTTTTCAAGTTCTGTCTGTGCACAAAAAAATTATCCTCATACTAGACCGTACAAAAGGTGCGTTCTCCAGTGCGCATGTCCATTTCATGCATTATTTTTGTATTCACAAGCGTGCGAGTGGCAATACGGATATAATTCGGACGCAGAATTGAAGAAAATAAAATGCGCGGCATGTAAATATTACC
Organism: Rhipicephalus appendiculatus; assembly: GCA_030522465.1. NCBI lineage: Eukaryota > Metazoa > Arthropoda > Arachnida > Ixodida > Ixodidae > Rhipicephalus > Rhipicephalus appendiculatus. The sequence continues at coordinate 5,063,680 of JALIZH010032992.1, forward strand.
TCGAGCGCGTGCACGTGGGTGTGTGCGTTCTGTTACACGCCACTGCCAAGTTACATGCAAACATCGATTCAAAATCGAGCGGATAGCCACTCACCACGCAATTTTATTCCTTTCAATTTTGAGTCCTAATTATATCGGTGCAACGTCGTCGATATCCGGAAGATGACAGCACGCGTATTCGCACGCTCGTCAGAGCTGGCTTCGCCTGCAGTTAAGAGATTTTCAGTGGTAAAGCCAACTTCTGTGGTTGCCTTCGCTCTACGCACGCGTATTTTGCAGCGTTTAAGTCAACTTGTAATCTAATGTCAGCATGGTAAGTACAACTGTCGTCACAACGAATAACTGATGAACAAATGCGCGAGAGGCTCGTGCTGAAACGCAGGTGCTCTCGGATTATAATACTCGTACTCGCCGCGATTAATCAGCCGTCAAATAGACGCGCGCGTTTGCAACGAACACAACGCGATGTACTACATTGCTTTGCGCACTGACTACCGACAACGAATGATGCATTAATAATTATTATTACGGCGAAAGCCTTAGATGCCTCATCAGACGCGAAAGGTGACCGTCGGTACCGGCAACACGACTGATGCAAATGATCATCATCATGTGCGTCGCAGGTCGCCAGAATTTGTGACGTCACATGATGACGTCACGGCGAGACATCGTCACTAGATAAAACAAAGCTGGGCCGATCTCCGAGGCACTGAAAAATCACGTGAGGTGCCAGAAAAATTCCGATTCCTCCGATCTCGGAGTCAGTGCAAAACCTTCGGGCCACTGCTAGAGAAAGCCAGCAAGGCGATCCATGAAGTTGCGACATTTGTAATTTAAACTGGATAGCCACAGACGGAAGCCGCCATGATGCGACGCCATCCACCGCATACCAGGCATATAGTCAGAGAGAGAGAGGGAGAGACCACGTTTAGTTCGAAGCCGTACGACCGATCGTGATGGCGCAACGCGAACCGGAAATCGCCCCCGGAGGACTGCTGCTGCTGCTGCTGCTGCTGCTGCTGCTGCTGCCGCATGTCAACGCGCATTCCATCACGCGCAGCAGACTCGAACACGGGGACCGACGCTGCCGACGCGCCTGTGCAGCCTGCCCAATGCTCGCGTCGCGAACTACACTACACAACAAGCCGAGAGCCCGTCGCCCATGCAGGGGCGACGACTGGAGAATGTTATGAGAGCGGTGGCCGCGCCCTATCAATCAGTGATTCGCGCAGCAGTCATCCGCGGCCTCCGACACACCGACGGCTGCGAGCAGCGCAGACGCCGCGGCAAGATGCTGTCGTTGGTATGGCGAAGGAGAAGGGGAAGAAAGAGAGAGAGAGGAGGTCTCGAGGACTGCGAACAGCGCGGCAAGATGCTGGGGAGAGTGCAAAGAGAGAGAGAGAGAGGGTCGTGTTGCGCAACGGGGGAAATCCCCTCCCGCGACTGCGTCCGTCCCGAGCGACGCAGACACAAGGGGTCACTTGTTCGCGCCGCCTGGAATGCGGCCCTTTCTTTACGGCCGAGTCTCCTCCTTTTCCTTCGTACTTCTCTATCTGAGATGCATGCACTCGCAAGACCGGGTAGCGTGACCCCCCGGGAATTCCATGCAACACGACGACGCGGAGCAACCGCGGCCACTGTTTTTGAAAGGACGCTTTCGCAGGTTGTTGTTGCGAGATATTGTTCGAAAGTTCACGTCGTCAGAGACGCCTTGCATGTCGGGCTGTCGTCGGTGTGTGCGGCGCTATGACTGCAAAACGGCATTTATTTCGTCTCTGTTCCGTAGCCTTTGCGAGCAATAAAACACTTCGAGTGTGGAATTCCTGTGTTGAACTGCCACGACCTGCGCAAACAAAAGGTGCCGCAGTAGCAAGCGTCAATTCCTTTCCTTTCATTCGTGAAGTGTGGCCTGCTACTTCGAGATAATCACCTCCGCATCTGCAACACTGTATGCGCAGACACTGTACACGTCCTCAACCTTGTTTCCGCTAATCATAAACTTGCATAGCGGCGACCACGAGGAAGATACCTACTTAAAATACCTTTACCACGGCAGATGGATGCAAACGCAGACTGCGCTTGCCTCCAACGGCGATGCCTTTACAGCTCATAACTTAATACTAATAATAACACTATAATTGTTCCAAGTTTTACGTCCCAAAACAACGATATGATCATGAGGGACGCCGTAGTGAAGGGCTCCGGAAATTTTGACCATCTGGTGTTCTTTAACGTACACATCGCACAGCACAAGGGCCTCTAGCATTTCACCTCCATCGAAATGCGACCGCCGCGGCCGGTATCGAACTCGCGATCTTCGGGTTAGCAGCCGAACATTGTAACCACTACACCACCGCGGCGGACGCATCACTTAACACGCCGCCATTCAAACGCACATGTTAACGCCACGACTGCTCGGTGCAAAGATGTTAAAAGCAGCAAATGAGAAACAGTTAAAATGCCCACAATTTCTTTTTATCCCTCTACTAGTTAATTCTCTGCCGTCTTCCATAACGTATACCATCCTTTGGCAGGCGTCTTTACTTTAATAAATTATGTGTTAAGAAGAAATTTACTGCGCATCAATATGCAGCGTGATCCGCGTTGAGAAGATAAGACTTGCCCGCACTAAAGGATTGGCCAAGGAAGTGCTCTCCAGATTACAAGAGCTACTCAACTCACCTTTGCTTACGTCACCTACGAGGCATTGCATCAACTACCCCCTTCGCTCTCTTATTCATACTGCCCTATTGCCCTTATATTGGGTTTCAAAGGAGTTGCTTACTGACAAATAGCCACCTTCTTATTGGCCTTCCTTCTAACAAATTGTTTCTCTCTTGATAATAAACGTTCACGCTAGCATGGGGCGGTGGAAGCTTCGACGATGGCATTACGCCCCCCCCCCCCCCCCCCTTCCTCTTTCCGACCCCATCCCACCCTAACGATCAGACCACAGTGCCAAGACGAGGTATTACAGTGGAGGGGGGCTGGATCCCTCCTCTGTAATAAGTGTAATACGCCTATGTTCGCATGCCCCCCCCCCCCCCCCCTCCCCTCCCCCCCCCCCCCCCCCCCCACACACACACACATACCTTTTTGTTAGACACGCCACGCGCTACTGCAACAACACTTGGTTTTCCAAAAATGACAGGTGGTTAGCAACGAGCTCACCAAGGTTAATTCGCTAGTCTTCGGTACGTCAAGGAATTAAACTTATTGTTGTTAGATGCGCCCGTGTGTCCTGCGTGTCTATCTTTTGTTCTTGTTCCTCGCGCTCAAAAAACCGGCCATTCAAGATGCACCAGCAAGCCCACTTCAACACACTGGTTGACTTGGTTCAACTTGGTTCAAGACACAAATTCGGTGCACGCAACTACCGGCGCCGATGTGTCGTCGTCTTATCAACCCCGCTCCCTCGCCACGAAGGGATCGGCCGTGGGGCGGCGGCGGCGGCGGCGCACCGTGAGAGAGATTCCTCGAAGTGGGCGCTCGACTTGAGTCATGTTTACAAGTCGTTCGTCGAACTCGGCCCGCCACGGCAGAGGCCACCGACCGTGATTGTTGGCGCCCTCCCAAAAACACGTCCCACCCCACGGCCACCTTACACGTTATGCACTCCTTCCTACGCTCAAATGACGTCACACGATGCGCGAGAAAAGCTTCTATCGCGCGCGTTCCCTAACGAGCCGACAAAGAGAGCCGTCGTCGTACTCCAGAGACAAATTATTGGAGAAGGAGCGACGTACACCCTCTCCCGGCCATCACCCTCGCTATATTCTACTTCGGTTTGCGAACATTCAGCCAAGCTGCGGCGCGCCATT